>JAHIAM010001980.1:0-21407 GCA_021605205.1 Aegilops longissima | reverse complement strand
CATCGCCTTAGCACACCGAAGACGCTATGTATGGGCGGAAGCGTAACTAGCCTCTTAATACAAGAGCAGGCTTGTTCCAAACCGGCGGCGCCGCCGCCGCCGACGCCACGAAGGTTTTCGCCGATACCACGACGCCGAAAGTGCCCATAATCTGCTCACAGAGTTGGTTAGTGCGAGAGGCCAAGAGCGACTCAGATCGATACCAAGATCTCGTTGTTGCAGTTAAGTATCCGCGAACGCCGAACAGGCTGCCAGCCCACCTCTCTCCTAGGCTGTCTCAACTCTGCCTTGTCGCCTCCGCCACGGGCAATAAATGAGGGCTGCCGAGAACCTGTGCCCACCTCTCACCGGATGGAGCCACCCGTCCTTTCAAATTTCTCATCGTAATCACTTATGGTACTCAACGAAATGAACCCGACTTTAGTCACCACATGTGTCATGTATAAAGTATATAGTATATACCGTGATCACCTCCCTAGTGATCACGGCCCGATAGTATAGCATGGCGATTTTGACAAGAATGTAGGGCCACCGATGAAACACTAGCATCCTATACTAAGCATGTAGGATTGCAAAGCTAACAAATGAGTAGCAAGGACAAAGCTATGCATCGATAGGACTAACGAAAAGCAAGAATATGCTACACTACTCTAATGCAAGCAAAGATAGAGAAGAATAGGCGATATCCGTGATCAGGGGGGGCTTGCCTGCTGCTCGTGACAAGAAGGAGGGGTCGTCACGACTTAGTCGCACCACATGGGCATCAGATCGCCACGGGTCTACCGGAGAGAAGAGGGGAAGAAACAGAATACATACAAGCAAGTGCATAACAGACAACAAGCAAGGCTAGACGTGTTCTAACGTGGTATGAGGTGATACTGTGAAGGGGGAAACATCCGGAAAGTATCCCTGTTCCGTGGTTTTCGACAGATGAACCGGAGGTGAAATGTTGCGGTTCACTACGCTTAGGGACGCGGGCGGATTTAACGGGCAGCAGATCCGGATTTGTCTCGCTGCTCGAGCAACTTTCATGTACAAAGTATTTTCATCCGAAGTTACGCTAATTTTATATTCATTTTAAAGATTTAAATCAATTTATAAAATATTATTAATAATTTAATCCAAAATGGCGTTATCAAGATCAAGATGACGCCAAGATGACTTCATCACCAATGAGGTGTTGATTGGGTCAAGTTCGACGGTGGGTCCCACATGTCATAGGTTGTTCACTAATTATCAACTAGCATTTTAATTAGCAGGTTAATTAGATTTAGATAGTTAACTAAACAGAGTTAATTAAGTTAATTAATTAATTAATTGTTATTATTTTTATTTTCATCATTTTTTTAACGTTTTAGAGAGGGCGGCCCCACATGTCATAGGCCCTAGGGGCCATAGCGGGTCGGGCGTCAGGCACACCCGAATGGGCGCTGGCCCGCGGGGGTGCTCCAGAATTGGGCGCTGGGTGCGCCTGGTGGGAGATGGCGCCGGCGCGCCACCGTAGTGCTCCGACGAGCTGCCAAGGGCGTGGCCGGAGGCAGGGACCGGATCCGGCGCGGACGCAAGAGAGTGCGGGGTGCGCCCGGTGCGCAGTGGTTAAACGGGCGCGAAAAGGCAAGGCGCATAACGGGTGCACGGGCACGCGCAAGACGCGCTGGCGGGCGCGGGTGGACGAAAGTGCAAAGTGACTGCGACGAAAGGAAGGGGAGAGGGAGGCGGAGGCCGAGGGCCTCACCGGGCGCATAGGGGCATATGGGCGCCGAGGCTCGGGGCGACCTGCCGGGAGGAGGATCGGGACGATCGACGGAGACGGGAGGCGGTCCGGGCGAGGTAGTGGCGGACGAGGCGGCGACGTTGTCCACGGGCGGCGGTTAGGTCGACGGCGACGGTTGCTGGCGAAGGGGCGTTGGTTTATTGCCCTTCCCGATCCATATCAGGTCGGGAAGAGGAGCGAGGGGGGAGGCGAGCCGAGACGGGCGGCGGCGGCTCCAGACGAGCGGGAGGGGCGAGAGAGGGGGTTGATCTCGATCCAGGAATCGGGGAGGGAGTGGAGCGCGAAGGGTGGGGGGGTGGTGGTGGATTAGGGTTCGGTCGGGTGGGGGATATAATGGGTGGTTTGACCATGCGTCTGTTGCCTGCCGGGCCGAGGCCCTTATGGGGGTTGTTCTTCTATTTTTTGTGTTTTAGTCTTTCCTTTTCTTATTTTCTTTTATTTTCTGTTTTAATTTTATATTTCAATAGCTTAGTTTTATTAAATACATTAGTTGTACCTAAATTAGTATCAACAAATATGCCACCACCACAATTAACTTGGCACCTAAAATAAAATAGTTTGTACGTGTTTAATATTTTAAAAGCTTTTACATAATTCGTTTTGTTACTGTGTTGCTCATTTCAGAGTTTTAAACACTTAATAAAAGTGGGGTTTCTCCAACAACATTTAGTAAGGACTATTTGCAACAAACCAAACATTTTAGTTCCAATATTTGACAACTTTCGTTGTTTGCCATATTTTGAATTTTGAATTTGAATCGGTTTCTGAACTAACGCGATTATCAACAAGAATGGAGGTGACGTGGCATCATTAATGAGGTTTATTATAGCTTAGTTATCCCAAGGCCACAATGCCAGTGGCAATCGCATCGGCCAGCTCAAGAAAATGAAACAATTTCTCTCGCTTCCTCCTACACGCACACCAAGTCCAATTCTTCCTTCTACATCAAAAGCTAAGAAGACCAAGGTTGCGGAGCTCGCCAGAAGCGAAGAAAAGGAAAGCATCAACTTCATCGTAATCTTCATCTCTCAAGAAGATGGAGAAATTGACAAGCTCTTTTGAGAATTCTATTGATGCTATTCCAGCCTCAAGATGCCATCAAAGGAACTCGCTCCTTTGGTGAAGACTATGAGATCCCAAGCGGATCCGATGAAGATGTTCCTTCGGGCCGCTTCTTCAGAGCAGCTTGATCGTAAGAAATTGAAGTGGATACAATCCTTCAACCCCAGCTTGTCTAATCGCCCATGCCTCAGCTTCATGCCTAAAGAGGCAATGCTAGAATTATTAAGTGAAGCAGATGTGGATGTGTACATTGGGAGCACAACACCAGTGTTGAATGATGACTTTGGGAAAGTCAAGACCCCAACTCTCCCATGTTCACTCCTCCGCAACAAATTCCTCATCCCTAGTGCATATTGAAGTTCAAATGGGCTCATTTAACCTCACTCCACTCCTTCCATTCAAGAAGAGATTCCAGCCACTAGTGTTTATGAAATTGTCATCAAGAATTGAAGACCCAGTCGCAAATCAAGAAGAAACTCAAATTCTCAAATTTCGGGTTCCCGAGATTACATTCCCGAGGTTGTGATGCAATTGATCGATACTCCTCAGCCCAAGCCAAGGATCCTTTCTCCAAAAAGAAAAACTTCAAGGCTGATGACTTCTTCCACGAATGTATTCTTCACGGATTACAACTCATATGACTCGTCAGTTTTAGAAGGAAGCATTTCGATTGCCACCAAGCCAACCTCTATTCTTCGCTGCTTTTCAACAAGGACAAAGTCTTCGATCATGAGCATATTCCTCACGTGGACATGGAATCGCTGTTTGTTTCACGCCAGCCCTCGCCGCTTTCACGATGCTGGATCGCTCAACTTCAGACCGACATTTGTGATTGGAATGAAGAGCTAATTCTTCATTCTATGCAATGTTGCACATCACAGAAATGTTGAAGATGTGAACTCTGGGTATTGGACTGATGACAGTAAAATACTCACTTCAAAGCACCGCCTCAATTGCTTCATGCCCCGCCTCGCCCCCTCCCCTTGAAGGTGCTCATTGTATATACCATGAACCCGAGCCATGATCATTACATGCAAGTGTTGATGAAACCATCAAGCCCTGGTCAAGCCCTCAAGGACCAAATTCCTCATGAAGGAATTGCTATATGTGCCACTTAACTGCCTATCGAATTCTCACCAAGACATTGAGTCCAATCAAAGGCCACGACTCTAATGAGGAAGAGGTTATTGGCATCATGAAGAATCTGCTTTTCAACCTCATTCATGGCATTCCTGTTAACTACCATGATTTCTTCATGAGGACTCGCCAATGTTTCATTATATCCATTTGAGTTGAAGCCTTACGCCCCTAGATTATGAGATTCCTCGATCAAGGTCTTCACTCAACTACAAGGTCGACACACTCAACCATGGCAGCTACTTGCCCCCAATTAAAGTCCTCAAATGCACTTTTTCCTCACCGATGAAAAGGGCAAGGCCACCGCTGTTATTGATGAAGGCATTCGCCCATTGGATGGTCGGTTCGCAAAGCTGCATCTTACTCCACCAATGATGACTTTGTTAATTATGACTCTACCGCCAATGCCTCAAAGAAAAATCCTCAAGGCACAGCTCCAAGGGTGATGATCTAACATGAGCTTCTCCTCGCCTTCACCGTAAGGTTGATCGCAACCACAAATGGGTTGTTGCCGCTTGGTTCTAATTCTTCACAACATGACTGTACTCACAATGCAAATAAGATGAACCACAACTACCTCCATGAAGTTTTCTAATCGCACCGGCTGTTCTATCTCATCTTTATGGCTAAGAAGATCTCAAGCAAATGGGTTTCAAGGAGGACTTTGACTGGTCTCGAGCCACCAAATAAGAAATTCAAGAAAGTCAAAGTTCCTTCCTTGGTGGCTAGCTCATATTCTTCATCTCGCTAATCGATGAACATGAAGATTTTGACGACATCAAGGCAGCCCTACTACAACAACCGACCCCAACAACTCTCGGCGCCTCCACCAACATGACATTCTTCGTATGCGTAGTCCTCATCGCTCGAATCTTTTGGTCATTCGATGACAAAGGGGAGAAATTTGAGTTAGTCTTCGCCGGTCTCTATATATGGGCGATATTTTGCTAAGTTACAACTCTCGCTCTTTTGAAGACTTTGTTGGATCGAAGTAAACTTAAACCCGATGGTGGTCTCGATACTTTTGCTATGTTCTTCGCATGCTTATTCCTCATATATGTTAATGCATGCATGCTGAATTACATCACCACCATATTTCATCACGCATTTCAAATTCTTCATATTATATGTTAAATGCGTATGAATTAGAAGATATAGGGGAGCTCTCCATGATTCTACTCTTCAAGTGTGCATTGCTTCAAAAGCAAATTCCTCACTATGCACATCTTCGTGGGGAGTTCTTCTATATCTTGCAATCAAATTCTCGATATCTGTATTTACACTTCATATGTTTTATCCCTATTGAAAACTTAACTCTATATTGTCATCAATCACCAAAAAGGGGGAGATTATAAGTGCATCTAGTGCCCTTAGTGATTTTGGTGTATTGAAGACTTATAGGTTAAGGGACTAATGTGTTTGTGAGTGTATACAGGTCTATAAGTCTATGAGGAGTTTGATATTTACAGAGAAAATCGACCTTTAAAATGAATGTCTTCGATCAAGACTTTGATTTCAAGACTTTCTCAAGACTTTGAAAGTGAAGAAATTGGTGTGACCATGAAGACTTGGTATTCATGCGAGGAACATGAAGCGTGAAGACTTTTGTTTTCAGAGTTTCATTTTATCTTTCTTAAGTCATAGGAAACACCGCATCGTTAAAGGGGTCGAGGAAATACTAAGGAAAATTTTCCAAGTTATGCTCATCGCAAAATCTCTTCACCTACCAATCCTTCGAAAGTGAAGCCATTGGAAATCTCATACGCCTACCAATTTTTCAAAGGATGAGACGAAGATCTTCCGTCTCGAGGAATTTGTTCGGCCGAGGAGTTAGGAATTCGCCAAAGGTGGATTGCCTACAAGTGAGGAACATGATAGCCCCGAGGAATTTGATACCTCAAATTTCCGACTCGCTGCGGTGCTATGCGCCACCTGTCCCAAAATATCTACCCACCTAACGGTCATATCATTGAAGGGCATTTATGTCTTATCATGTCGGGCTGCTCCCTAGGCTATAAATAGCCAGCCCTTTCACAACCACTAGTTGGTTGGCTGCCCGAGAGAAACTTACACTAGTCATTTGAGAGCATCCCATCCTCCGAGGACTTTGAGCTTAAAAATCATCAAGTGAGGAAAACCCAAACCCAAACACCTATAAACCCAAAGTGATTGAGCATCATCAAGATATTGATCCCATGTGGGTCCGACGCTTGTTACCTTTGAAGACTGTGGCATCTTCCGACGGTTAGGTGCCATGGTCTAGAGCATCCAAGAGGAAATTATGGATCGCCGAGTGACCGAAGTTTGTGAAGGTTTCAAGTCACCAAGACTTACCATGAGTGATTGGGCGAGGTCTGGTGACCTTAGCTCAAGGAGAATACGGTGAGGATCGTGGTGTCCGGATCTGTGTCCTCGTGTTTAAATACCTAGCCGCCCAACTAAATGTACAACTGCCACAACAGCTTGAACTAATCTACCAAATCATTATATTCACCAAGCCAATCGGGTTCTATTTCCTCAACTCTTTCATTTCCTCATTACTATGTTATGCACTTATTCATATCTGCTTGAAGACTTTGACCAAAACTTTCTCAATTTCCTCGCTCAATTTCTTCACCGCTTTGTCTTCCTCCTCGCTTATGCTTAATGGGTTCCTTGCCCAAAATGCTTAGTGATATGCTCCAAAGCACTCAACCACTTTCTCACATACACATATGTCCCAAACTAAAGTCAAACTCGGCCCCACCAAAATATTCTATCCGGGCGCCACCGAGTTCATTTGACATAGCCAAGCCACAAACCCTAATCAATCGGGTCTCACTGATGGGATCCTGTCTCACCGAGATGGGCTTGCAAACTCTCCGGTGCTCGTTGCATTTATTTCGGTCTCACCGAGATTTGTAATCGGTCTCACCGAGTTTGCTTGACCAACTCTCTGGTTAGCTTTCTACCAAAATCGGTCCCACCGAGTTTGTGTAACCGGTCAAACCGAGATGAGGTTTTACCCTAACCCTAGCACATCGGTCCCACCGAGTTGATCATGTCGGTCCCACCGAAATGCCTAACGGTCACATTATGAACTGAATCGGTCTGACGGAGTTTTCTGATTCGGTCCCACCGAGTTTGGTGATTTGTGTGTAACGGTTAGATTTTGTGTGGAGGCTATATATACACCTCCACCCACTCTTCATTCGTGAGGAGAGCCACTTAACATGCCTACACTTCCAAAGATACATTTTCTCGGGAGAGAGAACCACCTACTCATGTGTTGAGGTCAAGATATTCCATTCCAACCACATAAATCTTGATCTCTAGCCTTCTCCAACTTGCTTTCCACTCAAATCATCTTTCCACAAAATCCTATCCTATGAGAGAGTTTTGAGTGTTGGGGATACTATCATTTTGAAGCACAAGAGCAAGGAGTTCTGTGACGCCCTCGATTCAATCGTACACTAATCATGCACGCAAATGTGTACGATCAAGATCAAGGACTCACGGAAGATATCACAACACAACTCTACAAATAAAATAAGTCATACAAGCATCATAATACAAGCCAGGGGCCACGAGGGCTCGAATACAAGTGCTCGATCATAGACGAAGTCAATGGAAGCAACAATATCTCGAGTACGCATATAAGTTAAACAAGGTGCCATAAGATGGCTAGCACAAACCGGGATACAGACGAAGAGGACAGGCCTCCGCCTCGATCCTCCTAGGTCACTCCCGGTCGCCGCTGCCGGGCTGCACGTAGTAGTAGGCGCCCGAGTAGTAGTCGCCGAGTCGGGGCGCTCGATCCTCGGCCCCATCGTCTGATTGCAGCAATCGAGTAGAGATAGGGAAAAGGGGAACAAGGCAACCGTGAGTACTCATCCAAAGTACTCGCAAGCAAGGAGCTACACTACATATGCAAGGATATATGTAAAGGCCATATCAAGGACCGAATCGCAGAATGCCGTAATAGAGAGAAGACCTAGTCCTATCGAAGACTAGCATCTTCCTGAAACCACCATCTTGCAAAGAAACAAGAGGGAGTAGAGTAACATAACTTAAAGTAGCAGAGTGTTATCAACCTCGCCGAGATCCTTTCTCGACTCGCGAGAAAGAAATCCTGAGCCATACTATCCAGCTTATTATCACAATCCAAAGCTCATATCCATGTCTCATCTCAAGTAACCAGCCTAGTTGTATCGATCGATACAACCCAAGCGTCCGCTGTCAGAGGACAGGCTATCGACAGATGTTTTCACGCAGGGTGCACCAACTTACCCACCACGCCGCTTAACTCCGCCGACACACTTTCTGTGGTCATGCCCGCCTCGCCAAACAATACGCCGCAACCCGACCTAGGCTTAATAGAGAGGCCAAGACGCCGACTAAACCTATGCCCCTGTGGGTCATGGGCCATCTCCCCGAACTCCTCAAGACGCTATGTAGGGCGGCCGGAAGCGCATCTAGCCTAACAGCGCTCCAGCTCAATCCGCCACGCCATCCCGACGCCGACGCCTAATAAGCTTCGCCGATGTATACGACGCAGAACGCCCATACTTAGCCCACGGATGGTTAGTGCTATCGTGCCGAGGCCCTCGGATCAAATATCCAAATCGAGTGGATTAGGAACGCTGTAACAAGCGTAACTCACGAAAGATGTGACCTCGCTGTTCTGCCTCGAGGACTTGTGGCAAGGGCTAGAATGCCCGCCACGCCGTAAGTATCTCGCGGCACCTCCAGTCAACCCGCTCCACATCACTGCATTACACGCTGGTACCCCTCGTGGTCGCAATTCGCCTTTCCAAGTAACAAGGGTAAGTCCAAGTAACCGTGAGTCCAAACATCAAGGGAAAACACGAGGAATCACCCCGTGTATTCCACTCAATGTAGTCGCCAAGGTGAACATAAGAGGATTCACCGAGGTCCACACTTGAGGGGTTGCACGACGTAGTCGATCGAAGTGGTTAAAGAGGAAATCACCCTGTGACCACAACCGGATAACTATACTACAGGTTAATATCGGCGTCAGCAGAGGTTTCACCCTCAGACTGATAGTAACCTAGTAGTGTCGAGCAACTAAGGGAAGTGATGTGCGTGTCGGGCCTCGGTCTTCGATCCCGCTGATCGGTCTTCAATGATGAAGCAGGGCAACAAGGACAAGGTGGGGGTCACCGATGGGTCACTAACCAACCTATACTAAGCAGCTTAGGATAAGGTAGGTAACAATAGCAGGTTACAATAAACAAAGCTATGCAATGTAATAGGAGCAACAATAACAAGAGTAAAATCTAGTGCAAGCAATAAGAGAATGGAATGGGCGATATCGGGATGATCAAAAGGGGCTTGCCTGGTTGCTCGGCAAGAGAGAGGATCACAAGATCAGAGTCGAATCGCCACCGCAGGCCGGCCTCAGAGTTCACCAAGAGAAGAGGGGAAGAAACAATGAATACACGATAATGTATGCATAACGATGCATGACATGCCAAGAAGCTGCTAGGCGTGTTCTAACGTGGTAAGAGGGGTACCGGTTTAGGGGAAAGTATCCGGAAGTTATCCTGCTCCGGACGCTCCGATGATGAACCGAGGAGAAAGTTTGCAGGTTCGATAGGTTAGAGACGCGGTGGACGAACGGACTGCGATCCTAATCGCCTCGCTGCTCGAGCAACTTTCATGTTGAAATTATTTTAATCCGCCACGGATTAAAAGTTATGATTTATAAAAGGTTTTATTAATTTCTGAATTTTAATTAATTAATTAATTAATTTCGAAATCATTTATGACATCAAGATGAGGTCATGCCGACGTTATCACCAACAGGTTGACTAAGTCAACCCCGCCAGTGGGTCCCACATGTCATACACTAATAACTTAATTAACCTAATCGATTAATTAAACTTAGTTAATTGTTAACTAATGATTAGCATTAATTAATCCAGATTAATTAGTTTAATTAATTACCCAATTAATTAGCTAATGATTAGGTTTAACTAATCCGAATTAATTAGTTTAATTAATTATCCAATTAATTAATTAATTAATTAATTAGTTAATTATTTTAATTACTTTTAATCCATTTTAAATCATTTTCGCTTCGATTAATTAAAACATTTTAAACGCTTTTGGGGGTGGGGCCTCGTCGAGGCACGTGGCTCAACGGCAGCGGGCGTCATGGGAGGGGCGGTGTCACCTGCTGGCACGCACCTGCCCGTCGGGCGCTGGGCGGCCGAGGTGGTCGATGTTACACACCACTGGCCACGGGCGCAAGTAGCAACGCCGTGAGGGGGGCGACGGAGGCCAAGGGGCCCGGCGGGGGGATCGGGAGTCTGCCTGCCAGCGGCGAGGGGGGGCGCTAACGGGGAAGGGAGGGGATCGGGAGCGGGGCTGGGGTTCACGCTGCCGCCACGAGGGCGCCGACGGGAGGAGAAGGAACGGGAGGGGAGGCGCAGGGTCGGGCGCTGGGCCGACGAGGCCACGGGCCGGATCCGCCCGGGCGAGAGGGGAACGGGGAGGGGGCGGCTGAGCTCACGGGGCCTGAGGGGACCGAGGGAGCCGGAGAGGGGGGGGGAGTTGCCAAGGCACGGGCCGAGCCGAACGCCGACGAGGGAGGGAGAGAGGAGGTCGAGGCTCACGGGGTGGGTGCAGGTCTCGGCAGCTCATGGGAGGAGGGCGAGGAGGGCGCTGGGACGAGCGGGCTGGGGAGCAGGCTGGCGGAGGGGGGCGAGTCCGGGCGAGGGGCGAGGCGCCCCGAGGCCGAGGTCCTGCCTGGCCCTGCCCTGGGGGGCGCGGAGGAGAGGGCGGGCCTGCCCGGGCGGTGTGGAGGAGAGGGAGGGCGCCCGGCGGGCGGAGGCGAGGGAAGGGCGAGGCGGCGGGGCCGGGGGGAGGCCGACGGGAGGGGCTGGTGGCGAGGGAGCGCCGATCTGATCGGATCGGGAGAGGGGGGGAGGCGACGGGGAGGGGAGGGTGCGAGAGGGCTAGGGTTTCTGTGGGATAAGGAGAGGGGTGGCCTACTGGGCGGGCCTGGTGGCCCATGGGCTGGCCCAAAGGGGGGGAAGGAGATGGGCCACGGGGAGGGGAGGGGGGCTGTTGGGCCGGTTGGGGTTTTATCCTCCCACTTTTTTTTTTTTTTTTTTTTTAAACAGCTTCAAACAACGATTTGTTTAAATAATGTAACCGGGATCCGGCAAGCATAAATCTCCTCCATTACAAGAAATCTCGGCCCCAGATTTAGGAGGTAGAAGGAAAGAGTGCGGATATTCATCTCAGAGACGATCCTCGCTCCTGTGTGGCTTCATCTTCGAGTGATTCACCATCGGACTTTGAGGAATTTGATCGCCTTCCGACGTAGCGGCGCTCAGCTTGGTCGAGAATGCGGACCGGATGCTCTTTATAGGAGAGGTCCTGGTAATTCGAAAGCACTTCATGGTCCATCGCCGGATTGGGTCCTTGAAGCAGCGACGGAGTTGGGACACGGAACACATCGTGAACCCGAGAAAGGTTCAAGGAAGCTCCAGCTGATAAGCCACTTTTCCACGCTTTTCCGTATTAGTGAAAGGGCCAATATAGCGAGGAGCTAGCTTGCCTTGATTCCGGCGCGTGAGCACCCTTCATTGGTGTAACGCCAAGATAGGCCTTTTCCAAAGTTGATAGACCATGTCCTTGTGATGACGGTCATAATTACTTTTGACGCGATCGAGCAGTCTTGAGATTCTCGCTAATAATGCGGACTTGTTCTTCGCATGTTGATAATATCCGACCAAGAGTGGACGCTCCCCGCCGACTCAGCCAGTAGGGGTTCGCACTTTCGCCCATATAACACTTCAAGGGGGCCATCTTCGACTAGCTTGAAAGCTATTATTATAAGAGAACTCAAAGATACGGGAGAGATTCTCCCATTTCTGCCGAATGAGATTTACACAAGCTCAAGCATGTCTTCGAGAATTTGGTTGACACGCTCAACTTGCCCTTGAGATCATGGATGAAAAGCAGATCGAAAGATAAATGAGTCCCCATAGCTTCTTGAAAACTTGCCCGTAATCTTGAAGTGAATAAGCTGCCACGGTCCGAATCGACAACCAAAGGAATACCGTGAAGTGAAACAATTTCGACATATAGAGCGCTGTGTCTGGCTAGCAAAGGATCGCTTTTCGACCGCCGTAAAATGTGCAACTTTAGAAAGCCGTCAATGACGACAAGAATAGCATCATTACCTTTCGCGATTTGGGAAAACCAAAGGATTTAAGTCCATTTCAACATGGTCCCATTTCCATTCGGGAATAGAGATAGGCTGCAGAGTTCCAAAGAGGCCTTTGATGTTCCGCTTTGATACGACGGCAAACGCCACACTCGTAAACATAGCGAGCAATGTCCCGCTTCATATTAGACCACTGTAATCTCCGATTTAATGTCTTGATACATCTTGGTACCGCTGTGGTGGATACATAGAGGCGATCATGAGCTTCTTGCATAACCTTCTCGAGTCATATCCAGTTGTCCTGCTTGCAAGGTACCACTAGGCGGCCTTTGAAGTACAAGGCGCCATCATCGCAGAATAGTGAAGGATGAGGGATTTTTCCCGACTTCTTGTTTAAGCTTGTAGACCTCAGAGTCGATCCTCGCATTGTCTTTATGGTGCCCAAGAGATCGGGTTCAACAGCCAGGTAAAGAGGGATCCTCGGGGAACAACACGGAGATTCATCTTATGAACTCCGGAGGAGGGGAGCGAGTGCACTTGAGGAACAATATGGAGGTTCACCTGCTGAATTCTTCAACAAGTGAGGGCTGAACTTTGTGAACTCAAGGTGGTTGCAGAAGACTTGCGGCTCAAGGCATCAGCCATCACATTAGCCTTGCTCGGCGATAGGAAATTCCCAAATCAAAGTCTCGCACAGCTCCATCCATCTCTCGCCGACGGAGGTTCAGGTCTGGCTGAGTAAACAGACATTTCAGACTTTGGTGGTCAAGTAGATCTCGCAACGACACGAGAAGGTAATGTCGCCATCGCTTAGCGCATGAATGACAAAGAGCAAGTTCGAGGTCGTGAACTGGTAGTTCTCCTCGTGAGGGCGAATCGTCGAGAGGCATAAGCAACCACTTTGCGATCTTGCATTAGGACACCGCCTAAACCTTGACGAGAGGCGCCGCAAGAAATGACGAAGTCCTTCTTAGTATCGGGGAGCTAGCATCGGGCGCTTGTCACTTGTCCTTGAGTTCCCGGAAACTTTCCCGACACTTATCTCGCCCATTGAACTTGACGCTTTTATGCAATAGATTAGTCGAGGTTCGGCAATCTTGGAGAAGTTCTCGACTTAATCGACGGCAATAGTCAAGTAGACCGAGAAAACTTCCGACTTGCTTAACGCTCTTCGAGGAGTCCAATCGAGAATAGCCTGAACTCGCTCAGGTTGACGGCAATACCATCCTTAGAAATGACATGCCCAAGATAGGTTACTTCGGAAGCCGTAATTCACATTTGGAGAACTTGGCATAGAGTTGATGCTCTCGTAGCTTTTCCAAAGACAAGACTAAGATGTTCAAGATGTTCTTCTTCATTCTTGAATAGATCAGATATCATCCAGATAAACCACGACTTAACTTGTCGAGGTAATCCATGAATATATAGTTCATCAAAGTAGAGAAGGTGGCTGGAGCATTGGTTGCCGAAGACATGACGGTGTACTCGTGATGAACCATAACGAGTCACAAATGCGGTCTTGGGGATATCCTCCTCACGAACACGGATCTGGTGGTAACCCAACCTCAAGTCGAAGTTTCGAGAACACCGACGAACCAGCCAGCTTGATCATAAAGATCATTGATCCGAGGAAGAGGATACTTATTCAATGGTAGCTTGATTTATAGGACGGTAGTCTTGAACCAATCGGTTTGTCCCATCCTTCTTCTTGACAAAGAGAGAAGGTGCTCCCAAGGAGAGCAACTTGGGCGGATGAAACCACTTTGAAGAGATTTGTCGATTTCTCCTTTAGCTCAAGGAGTTCTGCGCGCAGATCTTGTAGGGACGCCATTATAGGAGTGGTGCTCGGTTTCAAGTCGATGACGAATTCGACAGCCCTAGCAGGGGAATCTCGAAGTTCTTCAGAAAGACGCCTTGGAAATCGCAAACGACTGTGAATGTTTTCAATTCCTCGAGGGTGCGGCGCTCAATGCATTCAATGCATAGAGCCTTGCCTCGCATTTTGAACCGCATTTAGCATTGTAGCCACGATTTCATCGAAGGGTGCAGCAGATGGACGGTCTTAGTGGCGCAAACGATTGTCGCCAGATGCGCTTTCAACCAATCCATCCCCAAATGAGGTCAATGCTACAAGACTTTAGCACGATAGGAGAGACAAGGAATTCCATTCTTCGATTTCAACGGGACGCTGCTAAAATCATGGAAGTCCGACATTGGCCCGCTGGGTGTGTACTAATAGTGAAGCATTCATGTTCGCTTAAGGCCATGCATGAATGCAAAATCTTCGACATGAATGAATGTGATGCTCCTGAATCAATAAAACAGATGCGTACTGAATTTACGAGAAGGGTACCCATCACAAAGAGCAGGCTGGTCTCGAGCTTCATTCAGTTCAACGTGGTTGGCCCGAGCTTCCCATAAGACTTGCCAGCGTTGTTGCGTTCTCGTTGTTTCCACGGCCACCGCCGAAGGGCCACCTGATTCGCTCGTTGCAATTCTAGCACGGTGCCCTCGCTGTCCGCACCAAGCATAAGCCATTATTGGGAGGAACAGAGCATGGGGTGGTGGAGCTGGAAGCTTCGCCGCTTAGTTGTAGGCGCACGAGGTGTAGCATAGTTCTCGCTCAAGCGTATGCATTGGGCTGGTACATGCTATTGGGAATCCATATCTTGCGCTTCGCGAGGACGGGCTCAAGATGAGCCGTGTCACGGTTATACTCGTTAGAGCTCGTATTCCTGCGCACTGTTTCGACATTGATAGCTTTGTTCACCAAGGTGGCGTAAATCAGCAAAGTCGCACTAGAAGTGCGAGCTTGATGTCGCCTGAAGTCCGCCACGAACTTCTCTTGTCTCAAGGCATCGCTTGCAATATCCTCTTCAAGATAGCGAGACAAGTCCAAGAACTCTCACGATAGGCTTCAACAGCCTTGTTGCCTTGGGTGAGGTTATGAACTCACGCTTCTTCCGTCCATGACCCTTGAGGAATGAAGCGGGCGCGAAGGCAGCTCGAAGTCCGCCAGTGATGAGTGTCCCAACCGGCAGAGTACGACGGTGGCTGTCCCACCATTGAGCTGCGGGTCCCTTCAGAAGAAGGAAGCAAAGGTGACATAGTCGGTGGGGGTACATTAGCGCACTCCATCTCATAGGTGATGTCACGGAGCCGCCATCAAGATCCAAAGGGCTGAGTTGAGCTGCGGTACACGCCGGGTTCAGCGTATGAATTCCCGCAGAGTTGTCCCGCTTGGGTGCCGGTTCATATTGGGGCGAGGAACTGAGCCATCATGTTCTCCATGAACCGGCGATTCATCTCGAGCTGTTGGATCATACCAGCCATGTACTCAAAGTGGTGGAAGGTTGGCAGCACGACACGACTAATTGCTGGCCTAACCATCCCGCTATTAAATAACAGGTAGTTCAAGATTTGAGAAGATAAGCAAGAGACAAGAATCATTCATGATGAAACACGATAAAGAAAGCAAAGATGATGGGAACTACATAGTAGTTGGCATATCTTACAAAAGGAATCATGCATAGAGTTCGATACATAGAGTCCAAAGACATAGACTACTACATCATAGGCGCACGCAGTGCTCGCAAGTAATACATCAAATGCTAACAAGCAAGCCTACATCAGCCCCACGCGGCATCGCTGGAGGTAGTCAGAGCCTCAAAGTCGGTAGTGCGGCAAAGGATAGTCCTCCACGCTGCTGACTCGAGGGCCGCGGATACTCGGTGCTGAATCCGACGCCCGTGGCGTGAAAGGACCAAGTGCGGAGAGTAGCCTCCCACGCCCGCCAACCAACTCCCCTGGGCATCACGGTCCCGGCGGGTAGATCGCAGAACGCCGCAGCTCTCCTGAACGGACAAAGGTGCATCAGCCGTGGCACGGTAGAGGTGCCGACGGTGATGTACAACTCGTGGCGAAGAGCTCGTTAGCTCGATCCAGCCCATCAAGATGCGTAACAAAGTTCGATGGTGGAAAGGCTCTCGGTGACAAAGGTGTAGGCAGCAGTAGTAACCTCCTCACCAACATCGACGCGATAGCAATGTGCTCAAGGGGAGGTGTCCAACTCAAACTCGCACGAAGACGGTCAAGGCAAAGATAAGCAGATCGTGGACTGCCATATCGATGGTCACTCCAACACCATGTGCGTGTGCAAAGACAAGAGTGGACCCATACTCCCGAGAGTAGAGGTGGACGGCGGCGCTGCATCGCCCCCCGGTTGTAGTCCCGGTACTTCATAGACGGTGTACTGGGTGCCAGCCGATAACCCAGATAGGTCATCATCTCGCTAGCACCGCAGTGATCCCGAGGCACCAATGGCCGCCGGTGGCGCATTTACCTGCCTCGTGGGTTCCATCTCGAAACAAAGACGCTTCAAAGGAGTCAATGACAGGTGGGAATTGCTCAAATACAATTCCAAAACAACTAAGGCTATATCCAACTTCGGGGTGAAAGCGGTCACGGGATCCTAGTGATAGTTAGTAAAATCGTTTAACCCGAGTAGAAGAGAGTTCAGAGCCCCAGAGTAAAGGTCGAGGAGTAAAAGATCCTAATACCACCCGATGGCGACGTGGGCCCGTAAGGCACACAGCCAAGTTAGTAAAAGTTTTGCAATGTCTAGACTCGACTTCGGCCAAGGAGTGTGGAAGGGGATTCTACAGCAATGGCTCGACATCAATCTCAGACGCTTCGATTCAATCGACACTAATCATGCACGCAAATGTGTACGATCAAGATCAAGGACTCACGGAAGATATCACAACACAACTCTACAAATAAAATAAGTCATACAAGCATCATAATACAAGCCAGGCCTCGAGGGCTCGAATACAAGTGCTCGATCATAGACGAAGTCACGAAGCAACAATATCCGAGTACGTATATAAGTTAAACAAGGTGCCATAAGATGGCTAGCACAAACCGGATACAGACGAAGAGGACAGGCCTCCCGCCTCGATCCTCCTAGGTCACTCCTCGCCGCCGCCGGGCTGCACGAGTAGTAGGCGCCCGAGTAGTAGTCGCCGAGTCGGGGCGCTCGATCCTCGGCCCCATCGTCTGATTGCAGCAATCGAGTAGAGATAGGGAAAAGGGGAAACAAGGCAACCGTGAGTACTCATCCAAAGTACTGCAAGCAAGGAGCTACACTACATATGCAAGGATATATGTAAAGGCCATATCAAGGACTGAACGCAGAATGCCGTAATAGAGAGAAGACCTAGTCCTATCGAAGACTAGCATCTTCCTAAACCACCATCTTGCAGCAAACAAGAGGGAGTAGAGTAACATAACTTAAAGTAGCAGAGTGTTATCAACTCGCCGAGATCCTTTCTCGACTTCGCGAGAAAGAAATCCCTGAGCCATACTATCCAGCTTATTATCACAATCCAAAGCTCATATCCATGTCTCATCTCAAGTAATCCGTTCTAGTTGTATCGATCGATACAACCCAAGCGTCCGCTATCAGAGGACAGGCTATCGATAGATGTTTTCTTCACCGCAGGGTGCACCAACTTACCCACCACGCCGCTTAACTCCGCCGACACACTTTCCAGTGGTCATGCCCGCCTCGCCAAACAATACGCCAACCCGACCTAGGCTTAATAGAGAGGCCAAGACGCCGACTAAACCTATGCCCTGTGGGTCATGGGCCATCTCCCCGAACTCCTCAAGACGCTATGAGGGCGGCCGAAGGCACTCTAGCCTAACAGCGCTCCAGCCTAATCCGGCCAAGGCCATTCCGACGCCGACGCCTAATAAGCTTCGCCGATGTATACGACGCAGAACGCCCATACTTAGCCCACGGATGGTTAGCGCTATCAGCCGAGGCCCTCGATCAAATATCCAAATCGAGTGGATTAGGAACGCGGTAACAAGCGTAACTCACGAAGATGTGACCCCGCTGTTCTGCCTCGAGGACTTGTGGCAAGGGCTAGGAATGCCCGCCACGCCGTAAGTATCTCGCGGCACCTCCAGTCAACCCGCTCCACATCACTGCATTACACGCTGGTACCCTCGTGGTCGAATTCGCCTTTCCAAGTAACAAAGGGTAACAGTCCAAGTAACCGTGAGTCCAAACATCAAGGGAAAACACGAGGAATCACCCCGTGTATTCCACTCAATGTAGTCGCCAAGGTGAACATAAGAGGATTCACCGAGGTCCACACTTGAGGGGTTGCACGACGAGTCGTGACGAAGTGGTTAAAGAGGAAATCACCCTGTGACCACAACCGGATAACTATACTACGTGGTTAATATCGGCGTCGCAGAGGTTTCACCCTCAGACTGATAGTAACCTAGTAGTGTCGAGCAACTAAGGGAAGTGATGTGTGTCGGGCCTGGTCTTCGATCCCGCTGATCGGTCTTCAATGATGAAGCAGGCAACAAGGACAAGGTGGGGGTCACCGATGGTCTCTAACCAACCTATACTAAGCGCTTTAGGATAAGGTGTAGGTAACAATAGCAAGTTACAATAAACAAAGCTATGCAATGTAATAGGAGCAACAATAACAGAGTAAAATCTAGTGCAAGCAATAAGAGAATGGAATGGGCGATATCGGATGATCAAAAGGGGGCTTGCCCGGTTGCTCGCAAGAGAGAGTGATCGCCAAGATCAGAGTCGAACCGCCACCGCAGCGGCCTCGTAGTTCACCAAGAGAAGAGGGGAAGAAACAATGAATACACGATAATGATGCATAACGATGCATGACATGCCAAGAAGCGCTTAGGCGTGCCCTAACGTGGTAAGAGGGTACCGTTTAGGGGAAAGTATCCGGAATTTATCCTGCTCCGGACGCCTCGCCGATGATGAACCGGAGGAGAAAGTTTGCAGGTTCGATAGGTTAGAGACGCGGTGGACGAACGGATCGCGATCCGAATCGCCTCGCCGCTCGAGCAACTTTCATGTTGAAATTATTTTAATCCGGCCACGGATTAAAAGTTATGATTTATAAAAGGTTTTATTAATTTCTGGAATTTTAATTAATTAATTAATTAATTTCGAAAATATTTATGACATCAAGATGAGGTCATGCCGACGTTATCACCAACAGGTTGACTAAGTCAACCCGCCAGTGGGTCCCACATGTCATACACTAATAACTTAATTAACCTAATCGATTAATTAAACTTAGTTAATTGTTAACTAATGATTAGCATTAATTAATCCAGATTAATTAGTTTAATTAATTACCCAATTAATTAGCTAATGATTAGGTTTAACTAATCCGAATTAATTAGTTTAATTAATTATCCAATTAATTAATTAATTAATTAATTAGTTAATTATTTTAATTACTTTTAATCCATTTTAAATCATTTTCGCTTCTCGATTAATTAAAACATTTTAAACGCTTTGGGGGGGCCCCTCGTCGAGGCACGTGGCTCAACGCAAGCAAGGCCGCGGGAGGGCGGTGCCGCCTGCTGGGCACGACCTGCCCGGCCGGGCGCAGGGCGGCCGAGGTGGCCGATGCCACGGCCACGGCGGCGTAGCAACGCGAGGGGCGACGGAGGCTGCCAGGGCCCGGGCGGAGGGGGATCGGGGAGTTCGCCTGGCGGGCGAGGGGGGGCGCCGAACGGGAAGGGAGGGGGATCGGGAGCGTGCCTGGGGTTTACGCTGCGCCGACGAGGGCGCCACGGGAGGAGAAGGAACGGGAGGGGAGGCGGGTGGCTGGGGCGCCGGCCGACGAGGCCACGGGCCGGATCCGCCTCGGGCGAGAGGGGAACGGGGAGGGGGCGCGGAGCTCACGGGGCCTGAGGGGACCGGAGGGAGCCGGAGAGGGGGGGGCGGTGGCAAGCACGGCCGGAGCCGAACGCCGACGAGGGAGGGGAGAGAGGAGGTCGAGGCTCACGGGGGTGGGGTGTGGTCTCTGGCAGCTCGTGGGAGGAGGGCGAGGAGGGCGCCGGGACGAGCGCGCTGGGAGCAGGCCGGAGGAGGGGCAAGTCCGCGAGGGGCGAGGCGTCCCGGCCGAGGTCTCATGGGCCTGCCTGCCCCTGGGGGGGGGGGCGCGGAGGAGAGGGCGGGCCTGCCCGGGCGGTGGAGGAGAGGAGGCGCTCCGGCAAGCGGAGGCGGAGGGGAAGGGCGAGGCGGCGGGGCATGGGGGAGGTCGACGGGAGGGGTCGGTGGCAGGGGCGCCCGAGCCCGATCGGATCGGGAGAGGGTGGGGAGGCGACGGGGAGGGAGGGTGCGAGAGGGCTAGGGTTTCTCGGTGGGGATAAGGGAGAGTGGGTTGCCCTGCTGGGCCGGGCCTGGTGGCCCATGGGCTGGCCCAAAGGGGGAAGGAGATGGGCCACTGGGGGAGGGGGGGGGGGTCGGTCACGGCTGGGGTTTTATCCTCCCAAATTCATTTTTTTTTTTTTTTTTTTTTTAAACAGCTTCAAACAACGATTTGTTTAAATAATGTAACTGGGATCCCAAGCAATAAGTTCATCATCAACACACTATCTATTACCTTTTGAGAGTGGTGTCTCCTAGATTGGTTAGGTGTCACTTGGGAGCCTCCACAAGATTGTGGAGTTGTACCAAGGAGTTTGTACGGCAAGGAGATCGCCACTGCGGAAGATCTACCCTCAGTGAGGCAAGTCCTTCGTGGGCGACGGCCATGGTGGGATAGACAAGGATGCTTCTTCGTGGACCCTTCATGGGTGGAGCCTCCGTGGACTCGCAAGCAACTGCTACCCTTCGTGGGTTGAAGTCTCCATCAATGTGGATGTATGATAGCACCACCTATCGGAATCACTTGGATAAAAAATCTCCGAGTCTACATTGCGCTTGCACACCCAATCCCATCTCTTTACATTCTTGCAATTTGCATGCTTTACTTTCCGCTGCTCATATACTCTTGTCATGCATTGCTTGATATGTATTGTGAATGTTTAAACATGTGCTAAAACTCCACCTCAACTCAAAGAATTTAAAAACTGCAACTTTTCTTGCTTAGAGTCTATTCACCCCCCCTTTAGACACCTCTTCTCGATCCTTTCAATTTGGTCTCAAGAGTCATGATTGGCACATATGGATTGAGCGGGTAATGCCGGTGATGTTGCGTGGCTTCATCCCTGAGGATGAATGGCTAGTACCGGTAGAGATGAGCTATTTCTTTCGTGTTCTTTATGCGAAAGAACTATCGCCTGGCCTGCTAGAAGAAATGGAAGAGTTGGCGCCGGAGTTGATCTGCAAGTTAGAGAAGATCTTTCCGCCGGGCTTCTTTAATCCAATGTAGCACTTGATTTTGCATCTCCCAACCGAGGCAA
>JAHIAM010001979.1:0-71884 GCA_021605205.1 Aegilops longissima | reverse complement strand
TCCTCCACCATAGAAGGCTTTCCAATCACTCCGCCATGGTCTTCTTGACCCTTTCCTTCCTTTTCTTTCCTTCAGCAGCAAGAGGTTCTTTGGGTTGGGATTCCAAAGAAGCTTGAGTGGAGACTCGGCTTTGGACATTGGTTGTCTCACCGCCGGCCTTTTGATCTTCATGCCCTGGATTTATCTGCATTGAGCTGTACCTTCTTGAGCACTTTCTTCTTTGAACTTTCCTCATCCTCAATCCGCCACATAATCCTCATCCTCGATTCCGAGGTCTTCTTCTTCCTTGTCCTTGTGGCAGCCTTGGGCAGATTGTGGGAGTGCTTCGCCCCTCATCTGAGCTGCTAGAAGTACTAGTGCCCTCACCATGTGAATCTGCTCTTCCGACTTGTTCTCGCTGTCACTTTGGTCCTGACATGCTGCACACAATCGATCGCTGACCTCGTGAATAGTTATAGATGAGGTAGAGTGGATGAGCATCACAAATTGCAAAGATTTTTTGAAAGAATGATTCAAAAATCTTAGTTTTACTTTTCCACGTAAAAGCATTTCGATCTATCGATTTTCAAACTCGGTGATACCAAGCAGTTTTGGAACCTAAACTAGTGAACTCGGTCGATCGAAGTCATAGTTCGGTGGCACCGAGACTACTAGGGTTTCACAAAGTTCTAAAATCGGTCACACCGATTTGTAATTCTCGTCGACCGAGACTTACTAGTGCAATGGCGCTAGCTAAATCGGTGGGACCGAAGTTTTTCAACTCGTTGGTCCGAGATGGTTTCGCGTAAACCTAACCCTAAATTTTCAATCATACCTATTCTAAGGATTGTTTTGACTAGATAGAAGTGTTTCAATCGTGGCAAGATGCATTACTAACACAATGTGCTGAGAATCGACGAGGATAGCACTTTGATCGAAGTTCATACCCTAGTTCGGCGGTGAACTCGCTACGCGGCAACGGCGGAGAAGAATTCGCTGACGGCGCAAGCGGAGACCAGTGATGGAGGCGGTTATGCACTTAAATCGACGATCCATAGACCTAGTAGGTAGAGCGAGCTATGCGCGGGCAGGAGTTTCGAGAAAGTTTTCCAAAATTTGCCCGTGAGAATATATAGCCCATCATCACTGGTGTGACCGAGTGGAACAACTCGGTGGCACCGAGATGCATAATCATAATACATAAAGAACTCGGTGTGACCAAAGTTCAAATCGTTGCACCGAGATGAAAACCTAGATAGACTTAGTGATCTCTCGGATGACCGAAATGGAGGAATCGGTCGACCAAAATCACAAAGAAGTTTTGGAAGTTTAAGTCTATGACTTAATCGGGACTCCGAAAGTGCTCCTCACATGTGTTGGTTCAATCTGACTTGATCAAATTTTGTGATGTAGCATGAATAGAGTTTGAGATGAGAAAAGCATAGATAGCTAGAGAAGGTTCTTAGGCATTCTTGTCCATCCACTTGGCCAAAAGAAAAGAATCCAATCAATCAAAACAACAAGTGGATGTCCTCGAATGAGTAAAATGCATCCAACATGCTCACACAATAAATGACAAATGAAATATGTGACAAAGCATGCACAACCAATTCTAGCATCTATCAAACAATTGGCGATGACTAGGTCATCTATATATGAATATATTGACTTAGTAGTAAATGAGAACATTTAATCATAGGTCATACTCATCGCTTAAGCTCAAGTGGGGTTACCACTTTACATAAAGCATTTATGTGTTCACATCATTAGAGTTGCTTTGACTCAATTCATAGAGTTAAGCTCCCCTAGATGTGAGATCCCCTTAGAGGGATAAACTAACCTTGGGTTTTGTCGATGATGACTTCATGTAGGTTTTGATGATGTGGATGCTCAATGTTGATGTAGATCTTTGGAGCAATCCTTTGGAGTGAGTTTTTTCACTTTCAATACCTACATGGGTTAGTCCCACAAGGAACAAACAAGAATATCCATAGACATAGAGTGATGCACACACAAAATGATGTCCATGAAAACATTAGTTTACCTTGTCCCTTTCCTTACCAACATGAGGGTTTGTGACTCCTTGAACTAGTGCAAGATATGGAAGGTGGTTGCACTTGTCCTTGCCATAATGATATGAGTGAAAAATGTTGGCGGAGTCACCCTCAAGAACTCTCTAGATCTCCTTCTTCGGGATCCACATCATTTTGATGGGAATCCTTGGTGTAGTAGTTGTGCTTGATGAAGTAGAACTTGACGTAGTCTTGGGAACCCACTTGACCAAGGCCTTAGGTGCTTCTTCAAATGCATCAATCTCCTCTTGAAGCTTGTCCTTGCCTTTGTTCTTGAGGTCTTGTGGTGGAAGATCATCTTGTGCTTGTGTTCCTTGAAGGAAGTAGGATCATACTTCTCTTGTTGAGGAACAAACTTCATCTTGGGGTATTGATCTTCTTCCCACTCAACTCCATTGGCATTGAACTTTCGCTCAAAACCAACACCTTGATTCTTCCGTGCCTTCCTTGCTTATGCATAATTTCCTCAATCTGCTTACTCCCTAAGAAGACTCTTGTATACACCTTTCTATAATTCCTTCAATAAGCTGTTTTCTTGCTCAAGTGTAACTTGGCTAAGAGAATCATTAGTGGAATCAAGAGAACTACTAGAAGCAACAATATTTGGTTTATCATTGTTATTGTTACTACTAGAAGAAGAATCTTTCTTGTTCTTGTTACTAGACTTGACTTGAGGCATGTAAGTAGATAAGAGTAAACGCTATAAATATAAGAAGAACTTTTCACGGTGATCATCATTGATTGCTTTTAGGAACTCATGCTCTTGCTCAAGATTGAGCTTTTAAAGACGAACTTCTCATGAGCCCTAAAAGTTCTCGATGATCTTCAAGATAGTTTCATGAGATAACTTAAGAGTGTTTAGTTCTTTAGTTAGATGCTCAATCTTCTCCTTATCATTGTCATTCGCTTCATCTTGATTAGCATGATTAATTGACGCTTGATCATAGTATTCATCACTAGAGTTGTCAATAAGTAAATCATCATCACCTAGCAAGTCATCTTCATCACTATTAAAATCAACATACTGGGTGTGTTACCTTAGGACCTTTGGCCATGAAGCATCTTCCAATTCCTTCATTTGGTGATTCAAATATGTCGAGGAGTTGGTTGACACAAGTGCTAAACCGCAACACCTTCATCTTGAGTGTATTCGAGTCGGAGTGATAGCTTCTCTGAGTGATTGTCGGAGTCGGAGCCGGATACCCATTCACCAACATGAGCTTGATGTCTTCGCTTCGTAGCTCTTTGATGACTTGTCCTTCCTTTCCTAATCATTGCTTCTCCGTGAGGGTCTTTGTTCATAACGATCATCTCTACTCCTTCTCTTTGGTGGTGATTCTTCTTTCTACTTCTTCTTAGGAGAATCTTCTTCTTTTGTAGGGTGCCGTACACTCATTGAGTAGTGTCCGGTCTCCCACAATTGTAGCAATTGCGCCTCGACTAGAAGATCTTTTGTCATTGTAGGACCTTGACTTAGAGCTTCTTTCTTTGCTTCTACTCTTGTAGAATTTGTTGAAGTTCTTCACCATTACGCTCAATTCTTCATTAAAGATTTGTTTCTCACTTGATGATGTGGGGGCTTCACATGAGGCTTTGTAAGAACCACTTGACTTGTTGTGAAGTTCCTCCTTATCCTTGAGTGACATCTCATGAGCAACAATTCTTCCAATGACTTTCGTTGGCTTGAGATCTTTGTAATTTGGCATCATTTGGATAAATGTGCACACAGTATCATATTTCCCATCCAATGCTCTTCGGATCTTCTTGATGATGAATCTGTCGGTCATCTCTTCACTTCCTAAGCCGATAATCTCATTTGTGATAAGAGCAAGCCTAGAGTACATTTCAGCGACACCTTCACCATCCTTCATTGTCAAGCTGACTTTGGAGCACATCCAACTTGGATTCCTTGACGGAGTCGGTACCTTCATGCATATCAATCAAAGTATCCCAAATTTCCTTTGCATTCTCAAGACGGCTGATTTTGTTGAATTCTTCGGGGCACAAGCCATTGAAGAGGATATCACAAGCTTGAGCGCTTGTATTGCAGCATCTTCAACTCATCTCATGCTTAGCTTCACGGATCGATTCTCTCCCATCAAAGAATTCACCTTGCAAACCAATACACACAATAGCCCAAACGGCGGGGTTATGTCCAAGAATATGCATTTTCATCTTATGCTTCCAACTAGCAAAATGAGTGCCATCAAAGTAAGGACCTCTATGGTGATAATTTCCCTCGCTAGACGCCATACTGTCCTAGGTTGTGAAACCAACGCTATGACCACCAAAAGCTATGGAAATCAAAGCAAATGGAGACCTAAGCTCTGATACCACTTGTAGGACCTTGAAGTATGTCTAGAGGGGGGGTGATTAGACTACTTGACCAATTAAAAACTTAACCTTTTCCCAATTTTTAAGCTTTGGCAGATTTTAGCTATCTTTGAACAAGTCAAGCAATCTTCACGCAATTCAAGCAAGCATGCAAAGAGTATATGGGCAGCGGAAAATAAAGCATGCAACTTGCAAGAATGTAAAGGGAAGGGTTTGGAGAATTCAAACGCAATTGGAGACACGGATGTTTTTGTCGTGGTTCTGATAGGTGGTGCTATCGTACATCCACATTGATGGAGACTTCAACCCACGAAGGGTAACAGCTATGCCGAGTCCACTGAGGGCACCACCCACGAAGGGTCCACGAAGAAGCAACCTTGTCTATCCCACCATGGCCGCCGCCACTAAGGACTTGCCTCACTAGCGGTAGATCTTCACGAAGTAGGCGATCTCCTTGCCCTTACAAACTCCTTGGTTCAACTCCACAATCTTGTCTGAGGCTCCCAAGTGACACCTAGCCAATCTAGGAGACCACTTCCAAGAAGTAACAAATGGTGTGTTGATGATGAACCTTGCTCTTGTGCTTCAAATGATAGTTCCCTAACACTCAACTCTCTCTCACAGGATTTGGATATGGTGGAAAGAAGATTTGAGGAAAGCAACTTGGGGAAGGCTAGAGATCAAGATTCTTGTGGTTGGAATGGAATATCTTGGCCTCAACACATGAGTAGGTGGTTCTCTCTCGTAACCGGTAAGTTGGAAGTGTAGGTTTGTTCGATGGCTCTTCCACGAATGAAGAGAAGGTGGAGGGTATATATAGCCTCCACACAAAATCCAACTGCTACACACAATTTACTAAACTTGGTGGGACCGAATCATCAAACTCGGTCGGACCGATTTGGTAAACCTAGTGACCGTTAGGGTTTTCTGTGGATCGACATGCAACTCGGTAGGACCGATATGATTAGGGTTAGGCATAACGTAATCTCGGTGAGACTGACATACAAACTCGGTGAGACCGATTTTGGTAATTAGTTAACCAGAGAGTTGGTCGTAAACTCTTGGGACCGATTCGCTTTTCGGTGAGACCGAAAAGTTACGAAGGGAAACAGAGAGTTTACATTGCAATCTTGGTGGGACCAATCGCTTCACTTCGTTAGACCAAATGTTACAAAGGGAAACAGAGAGATTATAATCCCATCTCGGTGAGACCGAGATCCCTATCGGTGAGACCGATTTGCCTAGGGTTTGTGGCAAGTGGCTATGACATCCGAACTGGTGGCGCCGGATAGAAAGAATCGTAGGGCCGAGTTTAACTTTAGGTTTAGGTCATATGTGGATGTGAAAAGTAGTGGAGGGTTTTGTAGCATATCACTAAGCACATGAAGCAAGAGGCTCATTAAGCAACACGTCATCCCTCCTTGATAGTATTGGCTTTTCCTATAGACTCAATCTGATCTTGGATCACTAAACTGTAAAATGTAGAGTCTTGAGCTTTTGATATTTAGCCAATCCTTTGTCCTTAATATTTTGAGGGATCCACTTTCATCATCCATGCCATGCCATTCATTTAGTTTTCCTGAAATATTTGTCTTGAATAGCATTAGCTCAATGAGCTATATGTTGTTATGAATTACCAAACCACCTAGGATAGTTGCACTTTCAATGTATGATGGCTTTGAGCTTGTCTCATGGCAGCCTCGGCGGGTGCTTGCGCTTCTTCGCACTATGAGCTCTGGACGGTTTTGGCCAGAGCCATAGACATCACGTCGGGCCGGTGCTCCAAGGCCCATCCAAGAGAGGAAGCTGAGAGAGAAGAGGAAAGGAGGAACGAGATGAGGGAGAAGGGCGAGTGGGGGGTTTTTTTCAAGAGAGGAAGCTAAGAGAGAAGAGTGAAATGATGGTTGCTTCATCCGTCCAACTTATCTGCTGGAAAGGAGGGGCTTTGTGATTTGACGGCTCATTGGGCATTATCATGTGGTTCGACGGGGTAGTTCACCGCCACTCTACTACGGAGTAATTTAGTGCATGGCTGGTGGACCTGTGTGCTGGTTGTCCCACACGCCGGCAAAAGTGAGTTATTTAGTGCATGGCTCGAGGAGGATCCGCACGGTAGAGCATGTCCACTGTTTTTCATTCTCAAGAAAAAATGATTACAGCAAGCGCTTCCACTTTCACGACGGAGGAGTGCTAAACACGGCAGCCACTTGAACATACACAATGCTCCTACTACTAGGCATGTGTAGTGGTTCATACGTCAGTACTACACAATCTTGTTGATGTGTTGTGCGCATGTCAACTACACCTATATGTAACATAGTACCGCTTTTTCGACTGTCTGGTCGAGAATGAACGGTGAGATCAATGTTAACATAACTAGGTCCACAAACAAGACGGAGAGTACGGGGATGGATGGAGCAAAATTCCCTTCTCGACCCACTTTTGGGTGTTTGGCAGAGTGCATGAAGGGTGCATGAGTCCACACTAGTAGGTTGTCAAAATACACGAAGAGGAAACAACTATATTGAGATGAGAATGCAACCAAACACACCCACACGCTTTGAAAGTACAAAGGACGGATCTCAACCTGCGAGTTTGATCCAACGGTCATGTTGCACCGAGACATGGACATGCCCATGCAGAGGGCGCCTAAACACCACCAAGTCCTCTCGCTTCGAGGCGCACGACGCTGGTGATGCAGGGTGCAACCGCACAGAGCCCGCCTCCCGGTCGACGGAGCCAGCTCACAAAGACGGGCGCCCAATGGCACGTAATGGATTCCAGTGACGGAGCCCCGAAGGATTCGCCCGCAACGGCAACGGCAGCAGCAACCCTCCTTGTCCAGCTCAGCCCCCACCATCACGCTGAGACGGCTCAGCTCCTCGGAGATATAGGTGAAGAAGGAGACCAGGTCGAAGCCGCAGCTCGCTGAAGTCGACCGGTGGTAGAACGGGTTTAGCCCGACGGCCGCATCGCCGCTACCGGCACGACGGTAGGCATCGCAGCAGCCGCAACACGCGTGTGGCAACTTGGTTCACCAAGTGGCTGAGGCGATCCCGACCTCGCCACGATCGCTCGCCGCGCCCAGCCGCCCCCGACAGCCTATCGATTCCCGCTTTCGCAGCAATGCCGCCGACGCCGAGCATCTTTGTGGTGGACGCCGCTTTGAAGCTCCGTGAACTCCCGACATAACGGAGGAGCATGGCACTCCTCCTCCTTGAGCTCATGGAGCTCCACGCCCTGGCCCCGAGCTCCGGATCCTGGCATGGAGCCCTGTGTCAGCGCCTCACCGGACTCCGTGATTTGCCACGCAGCCATGGCACCGTAGAAGCAATGGGTAGAGGAAGCAAAGGGGCGAAATGCTGAAAGGCAATGCACCCACGGAAGGCGGAGGGAGCCAGCCGAGGAGCGGGAATCTTTTGGTTTTCACCATGGTAAAACATCACCGACGACTTCTCACATCGTGAGCAAAGGGTTTTACAGGCGGAGTCATCGTGACTAATTGCTACCGCTCGCTCCCCGCCAATCAAAAAATTAAAAATCCTGCCGTGCCTGCTCCTCACAATCAAAAATTTAAAATCCTGCCGCACCCAAACACCAGAGCAACACCGCGTGGATATTTAAATTTACCCGCCGCAAGTAGATAAAAAAGGTGAAAAATAAATGTATGCGGCGGCTAGCTAATCGGCCGAACTAGCCCAACTAGCTAGCCACCGTGCTTCACCGATGTACTCGGCGGGAAAGGTGGTCTTTCGTGATTTGACGACTCATTTACTTGCTTCAGCGCTACGACCGAGGAGGACCCAAAAAACGCGCGGTAGGGCATCCCACGCCGAGGAATATATGTGTGCACCACCCGGAGGACCCCAAACCGCTGGTAGGGTGTGCCACGCCTCGCACGGAGGAAAATGTGCGTAAAAATATAATCGACGACGTAGTACCTATGGTTCGACCTCGACCCAGCCAATGGTCGAAAACACCCCACTAGCCACACAGCTTCATCATGCAAACGCGGCACGGTTAGTCTGGCCTCCTGACCAGCCGCAGTCGCCTCTTGTTCTAGGCGATTCTTCTATTTTCCAAGCTTTTTTAGTTGTAATAACACCACGGCAAGCTAGCGCCGCCTTCGTGTGTGCCCGCAAAGGTTAGATGATGGAGAGAAGAGAGATTGAGATCGCAGACCTTGGACCACCAGAGTGAGACAACGGTCATGCACGTGTTGACGAGGCACTCTCTACTCTACTCAACGCAAGTACATCAGATAAAATCAAGTTATGGGACAAAGCCAACAACCGCTCGCTTTTTTCAGGCTATCGACTTACGCTTTGTAGTCCAGGTTGCTGTTCAATCTCGCCTTTCAGATTTGTTAGTTTTAGGTCCAAATTTGATTAATGACAAGTGGGACCCCTGTGTTGTTCCTATATTTCAGTGTAGGATGGTTTTTTTGAACAAACACTTTGCGCGTTAGACAAGTAATGGCACGAAGTTACATATATTTTGCAAGTTTACTTAACAAAATGACAACGCATAGAATATCACATCCACCCCGCAGCTTAGATACTATGGTGATACAAGTTTTTACACCGCTGAAGTGAGATCCAATGGCTTGGGAGTAGTCTTTGTAATTATGCGCATTTCCAAACTCTCCAAACTTTTTTTGCAAATAAAACATTCAGGTTTTATGTGTGCCGCTGCATCTTCGATCCAACGGCTCCCCAAGTGCTCATATTAGGTGCTCCCGTAGCTTAATTACCCGCCACGGTGATATGAGCATCTAGGTCGATGATCAGTGATTAGATGGCACATGCATAGTACTTGTACTTTCTCGCATTTCCCAAACTCTATCACCAGATATTGCAAAAACATTCAAACCTCCTATCGTGGGACGTTAGATTCAAGAACTCAGATCACCATAGAATCTATTGCAAGGGAGCACCTCATACTCTCCCGCGCGAGAAAACATAAGGTGCTATCGCAGCTTGATGCTACGGTGATACGAGCTTGAGGTCGCTTGATCTGAGATCCAATGGCATCTCGAGCAGCCTTTTGTGCTTGTAAGCAAAGTGGTCAACTCTTTGGGGCTTTTCTCAAAAAACATTCAAACCACCGAGGAGGTGTTAGGTCACAAATCCAACGCTGTCAAGAGCTTGTATCACCAAAGCATCTAAGGTGTGGTAGCACATGATATTCTTACATACAGAGAATATGATGTCCTCCTTCATCTTAGATGCTATGGTGATACGAGCTTCGAGGTCGCTGGATATGGGATCAAAGGGCATCTAAGTAGTTTTTGTACAAATTGTGTGCAATTCTCAAACTCATCAAGGTTTCCTAAAAAATAAGACACATCATGTGAGCTGCTATATCTCAGATCTACAAGCTCCAAGCAACTCAGACGGCATATAGCATCTAAGGTATGGGGGCACATGATATTCTTCCGGGAGGAGGGGTGGGGTGCACAACCAATCGGTGGTTGGGAGGGTGGGAACAAATATAATCTAAACAACCCTAAACAGAGCTCCACAATTTTATCTAAGGTCGAGGGTTGACCTCGACAATCATAGCTCCGCCTAAACACAACATTTGCATGTACTGTAGTACTAGACTTAATATTCATGTTTTAGTTTCATGTTCATTTTAAATATTGAACTGTGGACCATGGATGTCTTACATTTTACTCCCTTCGTTTCTAAATATTAGTCTTTTAGAGGCTTCAAATGGACTGCACATACGGATGTATATAGACATATTTTAGAGTCTAGATTCACTCATTTTTCTCTCAGATGTAGTCACTTGTTGAACTCTCTAAAAGACTAATATTTAGGAATAGAAGGAGTATTTTGAACTCGTGTCATACATGCATGGGTTGGAAAAATAGATGCACTATACTTATTGGATTGTTGTTGTGTTCGTATGTGTGTGTGTGTGTGTGTGTGTGTGTGTGTGTGTGTGTGTGTGTGTGGTCATATGCTTGATACATACAAAGTTTTCACCTCCATATTGTTCATCTTTTAAATTTGAATTTGCATTGAAAACTTACTAGGATACCATGAAATGTGAAATCCACATTGAGATCACTATATCACAAATTCACTCTAATTCAACAACTCGTCATAAATCAATTACCACGTTGAGATTAGTATTTGCAAGGAAAATACGGTATTGTAATACACATAGATTCGCTCGCAATTTAAAAGGTTCCTTTCAGATTCTCAAATGGTAGGACCCAACGCGCACAGCCAGACCTTGGCTCGTGTTGATCCTAAAAACGGGCTCGTGTCCTTCGTATGGCGTATGTGGTACGCACATTAGGCAACCCCAACCAATGAGCCTCGTGGTTTCAAGTCGAAATATCCGCGCCAGAATTCCAGCCCTAGGAAATTCTCATGTCCCCGGTCCATAATGACTACCGATGAACAACGGAGGGATGCTTTAGTAACTAGAAAACGTTACCTACCGTGTTCGAGCATGGTTCAATTCCTCGTCGCTGATCGTCAATGTCACCCGTCAACTGCATTGCCTAGTACTACTACTACTACACCAGATGAGCAAAGAATTGAGCCCGCTTTGTTCGTGTTCAGTACTTTTTTTGTTCGTGCTTCAGTACTTGAGTTAATATATCGTGCAATGCACTGGGTACGGAGGGATTATCCTTTACCCTTTTTTCTTCAATTCGAGACAAGCTGCTTATGACAAGTTGCACAAATGAAGAGCCAAGGTATTTTGGAACAAAGACTTGTCACGTTTTTTTTTGAGGGAAAAGACCTGTCACGTTAAGGCGAACGCTTTCACTATTGAAACCGTGTGCATTTACGCGCCGCCACAAGTCCCCGCTTTCATCGCCGTGACGCCCCAGCAAGCGCGGTGAGTCGACGGAGGCGCAGAAAGCGTAACGCTGCGCCGGGCTGTCGTGAGGCGCAAGGCGCGCAGATCACAGTGCACTCACCGGAGGCGAGCCTTTGACCAGGCTCCGCCGCCCACCGCCGCCCCAACTGCTCCCACTTTTAATGTCACCGCGCCGCAGTTTAAAATCAACCACGCACTACCCGTATCGCCACAATCCTCTCTTCCTCTCCGATTCTCCTATCGCTCACCTCCAACTAGCCTGACCTAAACGTACGCCATGGCGCATCACGATGGTCTGCCCTTAGTGTTCCGGGGCCATGAGGAAGACACCTAGCCGAGTCTCAAGAACATAAGGCGCTTTGGGACAAGCTTGAACTGCCTTTGCGGGAAGACGCCGCCCCTGTCCTCGCCCCTGCTCGCTCCCCGCCGCCCGACCGCGCCAATACCATCCCCGCGGCATTGATGGGCTGGGTTCCGCACATTGTCGCCGAGCTTGATGCCACGGGTTCCACGAGGTCCCGCCGACTTTCACACGCCCGCACACTCGCCAACAAGATGCGCGTCAAGACGCAGATCGACGCGGCACGCCTGCACCGCCAACAAGATGACATGTGCAGGTGCATCGACGCGCGCGCTGCGTCGGGTGCCCATGCACACGATCGTCTTCGCCGCCGCCGCTGACAATGCGCCGCCCGCTGGTGCTGGCGCTGTTCCCTCGCCGCATGGATGGCCGCCGCCGACCGCTTCTTGCACAAACGCCACGCCTCTCCCGCCAGCTTGACTCCACCAAGTCCATAACATTTTGGCCTTCCTTGAAGCTAGGCCAACGCCCAGAGTACGCCAACAACGGTGCAAGACGCCGTTGCCATTGGCCGGTCAAGGTCTGACGACACATAGAGCACGGCAGAGGAGCCGCTTCACCGCGAGACGCCCGCCGCCGCAGAATCTAAATTTGTTATGAAAAATGTTCGATTGCCATGCTTAAAATCCAACGCTTATCATTTCCGCTTATTTTATATCGATCGTCAGATAATTTAAAGTCGAGTCGATTGAACGAAATGTATGGTTTGATCGATTGAATGTTCTGCTAGAGCCGATCAAATTAAATATAAAACATCATCAAGCCACATGTAGTCCTTGTCATCCAACCACCTAGACTGCTTCAATGTCGAGCGCCAACACGCTTAGCGGCAGTTAATTTCATGCCAAAATAGTGCTAATCACATGACAACACGCAAATAATATCCTATTAGTTAATATCCGCATGCACTTAATATACTTCCAAATTAACGCATTGCACGTACACACCGACTAGTGCTGCTAGTACGTGAAACTGGTGCCGTGACTTGTGAGTTGTGAACGCCCAGATATGGTCAACGGCAACATCGCCTGAAGTTCTTCCTGCTTCCCGCGCCTAAACGCAGAAGGGAGGAGAGAGAGAGCACACATGGAACCCACCAGTAAGTGAAGGCTAATAGTACTAAAAATAATATTACATGTTATCCATTAATTAGGTTGTGGTAATATAAAACATTATGTGAACAAAGGGGTACAACAAACATTGCTATTCTACGATGTTGCCTATTGACGAGCGGCTTGAAGGCCCGGTTGCATGTTCGATCCTCGCCTTTATTTTTAATTTGTATATGGGTCCAAATTTGTTTCATGACATGTGGGCCCTTGGTGTGTAGTTTGTAGCACTTTAATTTGTGGGTCGAAATTTGTTCCATTCCAAGTGGACTATCGGTGTAGTTTTGTAGCTTATTTATAATAATTAAAGAGAACAACATAGTTTTTTCAATAATACCATGGTGCGACGTTGAAGGTGAGAAAGGACGGTGAGAGAGCGATGAATGAGCCAGAGGGAAATCAACTAGGGAGTTATGGGTTGCAACGGTGCTTGGAGAAGTTAAATCAATGCTACTAAAATATAATCTAAACCGACCGAATAAATGCCTACACAAATTAATCCAAGTTGGAGTGCCCTCGAATGTAAATAGCTCCGGCTTTATGAGGGATGGAGAGGTAGTAGCTTCAACGCTGGAAGATACGGTATGAGAAAGCGAGGTCAATCGAGAGACATATAGATAGAGAGACAAAGTGAGTGTGGTCCAACATTCATTGAACAAATATATATGCTCCGGAGAGATATTGTCCGATTGAGCTTTTGGTAAGGGTGAGGGCTGTAAGATAGAGCTTGAGAGATGATCCACCATGACGTGTAGATATATTTTGTGCGTGGAGGAAGCAAGGTCAACCGATCACATAGGGTCGCCATGCATTGAAAGAGTGAGACGGGTTGGAGAGAGTGACCTAGATAGACGATGTGCATGAGAGAGTATACAATGTGAATAGGTCAATTGGGCTCAAACATGGTGATATATCGCTTTTGTCCGAGAAAGAGCGAGGTAAATCGAGACATACACACACACAGAGAGAGAGAGAGAGAGAGATTGAGTGAGCGTGGCCCACCATGAGGTCGAAAGAGTGGCGGTGGCTTGATGGACTGACCTAGATAGACAATCATGGAGAGAGTATAGAGTGTGTCGATCGAGGTCCAAACAGGAGATATATCATTTGTGTGTAAGAAAACGAGGTTAAACGAGACTCAGATAAAGAGAGCGAGATTGAGAGAGTGTGGCCCGTCAGTATGGAAGAAAGAGTGAGACAGTCTCGAGGAGTGACCTAGATATACAACGTATGCTCAGGCGCACGAGAGGTTGGGGGGCTAGATAGGCAATGCATGTATTTAGCGCGAGAGGGTGAGAGGGAGAGGGGGAGAGAGAGAGCTCTGCATGGGGTGCAATGGCGTGTGTGAGGTAAATACATTTGGTAACAGGAGGGAAAAGGGGTTGTGTAGTTGAGAGACTTAGAGATCAAACATGGAGAGAAAGAATGAACGTGTGTTGGAAACCGATAGCTTGCTAAGGTGGTTAGGAGAGGAAGATTGACCGATACAGAAGTATGTAGCGCTTGTGCACGGGGGACTAAAACAACATTTGAATGTACATAGTACGAGACTTAATATCGATGTTTCAATTCGTGTACATTGTAAGATTTGAACCGAGGACCAGCATACGGTAATTATTTCAATTGCGCCATACTAAGTTTCAAAAGTTGACATTGGCTCAATTTGTTGTGCTATTTTGTAGGTCATATGTTTGAATCCATCCAAAAGTTTTCACTACCATGGTGTTCATCATATACATATGAATTTGTATTAAAAAGTAGCGTGATACAAAGTGAAATGCTAAATCCACGTTAGAATTGGAGATCACCACGTGACACACACTCTAATTCAAATAACTAACTACATGACACACACTCTAATTCAAATAACTAATTATGTGACACACTCTAATCCACGTTAGCATGGGTATCGCTTCGATTTTTTTCAAATAACTCCTCATTAATTAATTTATAGTATTCCCTATGTTCACTTTTATAAGACCTTGAAGACATTTCTGCATAATGTGCAAAACAGTTCATTTTAAGTTGTCTCAAACGACTTACAAAAGTGAACGGATGGAGTATCTCGCTTCAATGACTAATTATTGCAAGGAAAACACGGGCATGGTAATACATACAAATTCGCTTGCAAATGAAAGAAGATTCGCTTGCATTCTCAAATGTAGGTGCACCAGTGCACCAGGGTCGTGTCGTGGTGGACGCTGCTTCGGTGCCTTAAAGGCAACAACCTCAGGATCGACATGTGGGCCATCCACCTGTTGGGCCCACATGTCATGGACAAAAGGCAGGTGCCTTAAGGCACCGGGCATAGTCCTGCTGGGTGGTCGCGGTGTCGGACGGACGCCGTAGCACCCAGCCACCCACCCTCCCCCAAAAGAAGGACGACGACAATATAAGTTCGCTCCACGCTTCGGATTGAAATATCCGGCGCCCCAATTCCAGCCCCGCAAAATCTCTCTTCTCCACCGCCCCTTCCACGCCTGATTGCTCAAATCCTAATTCACCGCCATCCTCGAATCGCCTCGCCTCGCCTTTTCCCCACCGCTCCCCACCTCTCGCCCGGATGACGACGATGAAGACGACGGTCGCGCTTCACCACCGCACCGGAGCTACCTCATCTACGCCTCGCCCACCGCACCGGTGGTCCACGACAACGCCGGCGCCGCAACCGACCTGCCTCACGACACCGAAGTTCCACCGATCAAAGTGCGCTTGACCGACGCCATCTCCCAGCTCACCGGGCTATTTACCGAGCACATCGTCGCTCTCCGCTTCGAGGTCGTTGGGGCTTCACCAACGGTCTCGCCCATCAGATCAGAAGGCCCGCTGCCACTCAAGATCTGCATCCGCGCTGCCAGCCAACGCCAACAAGATCACCTCAACCGCTCAAGTGACCAGACTTAACTAGGTGAGCATACCCAAACGCCGCCCGAACTAGGTATCCACACATCACCCTTGTGCACTGTTCCGACGATGTTTGATATCCTTTCACCGCTTCTTAGCTTACACGCCTATGCAACTCGACTTTAACTCTTATTTCTTCCGAGATATCATCTCAAACAAGCAAATCCATTTTTAGTGAAGCATGACGGGCTACGGATTTGGTACACATCCCGCACACCCGTGATAACCTTGTAAGTATCTGTCCTCCGATAACATCAAGGTCGATTCCTCTTATTTGATCAACCATTCGCCGTGTCAAAATGCAGATGGGATGCAAGGAGCACAAGGCCCGCACATCCAAGCAAGTGGTAACATGGACTTGTACATGGAACATCCCAAGCGCAAGCAGTAGCTGCAGCGAGCTCGTATAACGAGCTAGCGTAAGTCCCTGCATTTCATTTAGTTCAGACCGCATTCGTATGATTTGTGTGCAAAGTGGCTGATCCACTAATTCAAGTTACTAGGCTAACATTTAACTTAAAAATACGAAGGCACTTGCACCGGAAATCAACATAACTTGAGAAATGTGAAGCTACATGCACTTTGAAACCTAGCTAATGATCCAAAGTAGTTCAGATTATAAACACTAAATGATGCAAGCACCAAAAACACAAAATGCAACATGGTGTACAAGGACTACAAACATGGTTTGTACCGCCTGAATTATTCGCTCTCCGCTGAAAATATCAAGTGTAATTGCACGATAACCAGTGTGCAAACTGCATATCAATATATCTATCCTGCATAAGTATGCCAATAGTTTCAAACAACAGATTAGAAAAGTATTTATGCTATGTTGTCATGATACGGGACTTTCCGTAGATGGCCTCGACGCTTTCTCAAGCTATGAAAATGCACTATAATTTGCTTGTCATCAATGCCCGCAAATCTCTCTCTCTCTCAACATAGTAGATCATCATTAGACACTAAATCCTTCAATGAGCTTGCAAAATGCTTGCATTAGATCCCTCATTAGACACTATATGTTCATCACCAGAGCATGTAAAATGTTTGCATCAAATCCTTCATTAGCAAATTGTTCATTAGACACTTCAGCTCAAGAACAACATGATCTTGTATGTTTGCACCGAAACTTGATTAGATACATCAGATTCGCCACCAATATTGATTGGGGAGTTATAGAATAAGTAGAAATTGGTTTCATTTTCTCATATATTCCCTACATACAAGCAGTTTTACAACACCGCCAGTTTAACTATTGGCCAGAAATTGAAGAGTTGAATTAGATATAATCAGGGATGTGATGTACCGCTCGCTATGCATGCTACTCTTGCAAGCTGCGATCGTCTGCTTATGCAAGCTCGATGCCATGCCCGTGTTGCCGCCACTGCCTCCCACGCAGGCTACACCTGTGGTTGGATCTTCATCTTCTTGTCCTTCCATTCGCTTGAAGATCACGACCGCCTCCAACGAGGGCGCGAGGAAGTGCTGTGTCGGTCTGTCCAAATGCGGCTAGGTTAGGAGCGAACCAGACCGAGGCTGGAGCGAATGAATTGGGATTTTTCCGCTGTCGATCGACATGGGAGGCGCTGCTTGGGCCATGAGCCTGCTATAGGGCCTGCCTTGCACTTATGTTATTGGCCCATCCAAATTGAAACATTTTTCTTTATTTTTACATAGCCTGCTCGCATTGGGACTAACAAAACTAGCGTGGCCAACCCGACGACTCAAACTAGGTGCACACTTTCCAGCCACCGAGGCGGCCGCCCATACCAACCCCTATGGTGGCGCCGCCTTTTTTATGCAGTATGATTGGATAGTGAAAATATTCCAAAGGGCGCTTTTGATTTACCCACGTAATGGTTGAATTGCTTGTTTCTATGAACTGAGTCGCCAATAATGTGAAGGATGCCACTTTTTCATCCTATTGTAGATTGCTTAGATCTCTATATGCCAAAAGTAATCGCATGAAATATACAAGAAAAGCCAGCAGTGATGTGTTTGGCTACAACTAGTCTCGACTACACGTCCTCATATAACATATCAAGGACGCACCATCTTACCAGATTAACCATTCGACTTACCCATGCAAAGGTGGGAAGAAAGAAGTATTGGGATCATGATCCAAGCAATTGATGCCATGGACCTTTGTACAACCTTGTAAGTTTAAAAAGAAGTTGCAGGTGCCTGCACAAAGAACTAGCGTAAGTTCGCCACTCGCTTCTCGAATTTTAGTTAGCCACTTATTGCAAAATTGTTCAATTATGTTGCTTGGCTTAATTTAGTTTGCTATCGATTACATAATGGCACAGCATCGTTAATCATATTGTAGACTGCTACTATCTATGTGTTTGATACTTATTGTTAAGAATTACATGTTTGCCTTAACTTAAATATCTACTTGTTTGTTTAATCGCTTTGTTGCTGCAATAATGGGTTACAATGATGTTAATAATTATTTCATCCGTTATAATATAGGACATTTTTGACACTAGCATAGTGTTAAAAACGCCTTACATTATGGGACGGAGGGAGTAATTTTCAGCATCCAATTGAAACTCTTTAATTCCTTGTTTGTTTAACTGGTTTGCTGTTATAACTCCCAGCTTGAGATGTTTTGCTAACTTCAACTTTTCTGAATCCAATCGAACTTTAATGGCAAAACAGGTTAGCCCAAGATCAAAGAGCGAGGTCCCCATGGACGTTGCATCATCCCACACCAAAGGGCACCGCCCAATCATGCATCATGAATTGCCAACTGCTGATGCTCTAGAGGCTAAACTAGTGGTAGAAAGAGATTCTGCTTCTGCACTTAGAGATGAAGTTGACATGTTGAGGAAGCAAACAACACAATCACAAGCAGACTCAAGACAACCATTAAATATTTGGTGGATTTCAAAACGAAGCAAGCTGAGACTCCACTGATTGTTAAGGTCCTCAAGGAAAAAGGAAATTAAATTCCTACTTGGTAAATCATAGGTGAAATGTTCTTTCCATAGTTGAATAACCTTTGTGTTGTCTGCTCATGTAATCAATCAAACCATTTCTTTTAGAGATCATGTAATAATTTTTTTTTGTTTTTGGTTTGTAATTTTATTTGAGCACAAGTCTGTATTAATTGATAAGACTCGAGACATTTTATTTGGATTGCTGTGCTGCACCTACAAATATGTTAATCGAGCTGAATGTGCATTCAGCAATAGTAGTAGTATAGATGGACCATAAGTGGCACGATCGAAAGGGCCAAGATGCTGGCTAAAAAAAGATGATGTTGTAGCCAAAAAAAAGTACAGCAGCCTGGCTTATGTATGTTAGTTGATATTATTGATCCATATACTCTATAAGTGTTTATATGTCTGTTAGTTCTGTACATTGTTGGTTGATTGACTCAGTATTTGAATCTTGATACATCGCTTGTGTACATATCTAAATGGGAGTACACATTATGTTGCGCGTGACATTTGAGTTGGACATGAAGTGTTCCAAATATTCGAATTCACCTTAAACTGGATACTAGTTTCTAAATTTGAGTATCGGCATTTGTAAACCATATTCATATATGACAAGGAATACATCTTTGTCGCCCTTTTGAAGATATATAAAACACATAGAATGATTTATAAAGATTCATAGGAATACAAAATGGATTCAATTTAGTTGCTGTGGTAAACGTGGATGCTTATTGTCCCAAAATTCAAAGAAGCTGCAAAATGTCCACTCCCACGCCGGCTGCCCGGGCCAAGTGTTTGGGAGATGGAAATTACTGTCACCCATTACACGGACAATCCATCGCCCGATTTCCACCGCTCTAAATAGGGTAGGTTAGTAACTTCAATTAGACATGACACGACCGCCTCGAGCCCATTCCGACACGGTGGGCATCAAACATGGGCGATAAAACCACATTTGATTCAAGCTCGTCTGAAAGACCTTTGTTTCTCCCTCCATTCCCCATTCATACACGGTGGGCGGCAAAACAAACTCGACTCGCCAAATCGATGTAGGCAAATATTTTCAATAGGGCAGGTTTGTAACTTCACTCAGACGTGACACAACCGCCTCTACCTGTCAGCCACGCTTCATACATCATGGGCGCCAACCATGGGCGCCAACCACCTCTCCTCGCCTCAAATCGCCTGGGCAAATATTGGCGAGATGCGAGATTACCGCCCTATCCCCAACCGACGAGACATCCAAATTTTAAACGGGGCTAAGTTCAGAATTTTCCCATATTTCGCATAAAGGCCCCAAAAACATGGTTCCCTCGCATCTCTCCCTCCATTTTCCCATTCATACACCGTCCGCGCTAGAACACCCCATCCCCACACCAGCCTCCGTCCGCCACCCCATCCATCGCCGCCGCCCTCCACCACATCCACCGCCACCGCCCTCCACCATGCCGAGCGCCACTAAGACCGCTCGTCCACTACTAGAGATGGACGCTTTCATCCACGGCAACGGACCAATAGCCTTGCATCGCCCCTCTCGCTTCATCGGCGCGTCTGCCCTCTTTGCCGGGCCGCCACACGACCTTCTTCCACCACAACGGACTTATCCCCGATGCACCCGCTTCACCGTCAGAGATCTGCTTCAACGCCACCGACAGCCATCGCACTTCGATGCCTACACGGCGCCGCAAGAGAGGTGGTACTTCATATCTCCTCAACTTTTTGATCTCAACCAGAAAATAGATCTTAACTTGGTTACTCTACTTTCTTTTCAGCTCTTAGAATTTAGTTCTTAGTTCAAGCAAACAATGGATGCTAAATATCATTTCCGGTTTGCAGCTTCAAATCTGCCATGGCACAGCCATAATAAGGTTTAATTGATCATGCTTAGGGTTTAATTGATCATGTTGGTTCCGGTGGTGGTTTCTTTAATTGAAATCGAGGAAAATCCTCTTTGCTAAAAAAATATGCTTATAGTTTCCCTTTATGATCACTATACGATCGTAATACGTGCTTCGTGTCATAATAACACCGCTTCCACACATCAAGCTAAACAAGCTTCATGTTCAAATACTAATCTGATATTATTAAAATAGAGTTGTTTAATTGGTCAACTAAATGTTCCTAAATTAGTTTCAAAATGCATGTTCGCCACTGGTGTGTATCTCTACAGGTGCCCACGGTGGGCCGCCCATCCTTGACTTTGGGTCGCCCCAGCCCCGATTCCCTCTGCTCGCTAAGGCTCCGATCTCTACTGCCTTCACCGCTTGCCTCACGGGCGATTTGTCCGCCCCGGATGGCATGACTCTAGGAGGAGACGCCGACTAACAGAGGCCAGAGCCGCCGCCAACAGCTGCCACTGCTGTTCGGGCCACACAGGCCTACCTTCCCAAATTGCTCAGGGCTCAAAGGCAAAGACCCACCAAGCCAACCCGATTTATCTTGAGATACGCCCTCAACACTCAGCAGCCACTCCTCATCACCCATTTTCTAATTGATTCATTACTAATTAGGCAGGACTGTCATTAGGGTTTGTTGTGTGCTCAGTGCTACCTACACTTAATGGTTCAGATGTATTTCGCAATCTTTAGTACCTCTAAAGTTCACAGTGGTTTTCAAAATTCGCCCTCGGAATGTAAACTAGTCATTTTGGATTGTTGGTCGAGTGACATTGACCCAGATTACTACCGAAGCCAGGTTTGTTGACAATTTTACTTGTCTTTCTTACTCATTTGATATAATATCCAATTATTCTCGCCGATTAGTTGCAAACAATAAGTGCTAGACAAACTTCTTCATTCAGATTTTGATGGTCTCTCATCGCAGCTACAATTCTGCATATTTGTCCTAATAAGCTCACAAGTAAATGATTGATTCACTACATCTATGCTTGCCTTGTCATATTTGTTGTCAATATTCTTTAGGTGGACCACCCTGGTTCTAAATATCGAACCGTAGACCTGAGTGAATAGTATTTCTATGTGATCTCTTCCATCATGTGTGGATAACTAACATCGCATTGTATAGAAAGAAAGTGTCATTTCCAGCTTTTACATAGGTTTCGATCTTTTACATGGAATACAATCTGCCTACTTGCTTTGTTTCGCTTCTACCAACACTCCACCCTTGAAGCTAAACATTACGCCACTCATAATTGCTTAGTTTATTTGTTCAAATATAAATTTCATATGATTCTAATGTTCCTACTTCAGTTTTGAAATGTGTGCCTGCCTCATATCGAGACATAAGGGGTTTGTATTTCCGTGTGGTCTGGTCAAGACGGTTGGGGAGGTGAACTTGCATATGCAGGGTTTATAGGAGACACTCTCCGAGTTGAATCTGCAATGCATTCCATAGATAATCTGACTACTTTTTATGTTTTCATGAATCTCAGATTCTAACAACATCATAATGATTATGAGCTTGCGGCATGAAAAGAATAAAGCGTAACAATGCCATGGCTGTCAAACTTGGCATTAAGGGACTGAAATCAAGTCTGATGCAATGCAATGCAAACACTCTCCACCTATAGATTCATGCTCGTAATATGATCCTAACAAAGGATTCTGAGCTAGAGGGAGACCTAAGTCAATGTAGCTCCCTAGTGGAGGAGCCAGAGGAAGATGCCCTATCTTATTCACCCATCAAGGTACTTGTTCTAACTTTCCAAGGTTACATTGCTCGCATATATCTTGCAACCGATGCTTTGCATTGCTTCTACTTTGTTGAACTGCCATTAGCTTAGTTTACACATCGTATGTGAATACCCCTGCCTATCCATTTTCAAGACATATTCCATCTGTCATCATACCATATTTATCCATTAAAATGTTGTTCTTGTGTATCGACGCTCAAAAGGAAGAGGGCGATTTCGATCGTGGAGGAGCACAAGCAAAGTATTTGGAAAAGGTAGTGGCACCTGATAAATCAAATAGCCCATTAGGTGTAGTTGCAATATCACCGACCCACAAAATACCCCAACTCTAGCAGACTCTAGCCCTACTACACCGGGTCATTTCGATGCCCCAACTCAGCAGACGCCAACCGCAGCAAACAAGATGATTATGCCATTGACATAGCACCACCAGACGACGAAAACGCCCATTCTAGCAAAGAGTACACCAAATCCAGCTTGCCAAATCCTTTTCAACCGAGAGAGCCCCAATTGCAGCAAATAGGACCCTGCTCCATTTCTTCCTAGTTTAGAAGACGAAGCTTATGTTGTTGTCGAACTTTGTGCGATCTTTCCTTCATGGAAAGATTATACCGCATACGTAACAATTTCCAGCCTTCCTCCGCAACTTACGCTGTAAGTAATGTACTAATGTTATTCATGGTCATTATCGCATATGTTTCGCCGATGTAAGACACAAGATTACATTCTTTAAATAGGCGAGGAGGAAACTGGATTGTGATGACGAGCAAGAGTTGGTTGCACTTTTCAAGCACTCGTTGATGAAGTACTGTTCCACCGAGGCAAGCGCACTTCGATGGCAAGCCTCTGAACGAAATTTCTATAAAGTCTCCGTGCTACATTTATCCGACGGTGATCGGAATAATCTTGTTACACATTGGTCTCGGCTGCAGCGTAAGGTACTGCCTATGATATCACATCACAATTTGAACTACATTTCTGCATTTGCCTTAATGTCTCACTTGTACGAAAACTGTTAGCGTAAGAACATTCATTCTCAAGGGACCACGAATCTCGCAACTATACCGCACAATCGCATTGCTCTCGTGAGTACCTCTTCCCCTGTATGACCATACTTACTTTCATAGTTGTTTGATTATGTAGCATCACTGCACATGTTAGCCTCAGAATCGCCCATTTGGTGGACATTATAAGATCCGATGGACTCTTACACAAATTTAGAATCAACCCAATGCTTTTGAAGAGGTTTAGCTCGCAGTCCTCTTGTAAGGACTGAACGTGGTCTCACCGTACTTACATTAATAGCTACTCCTCCGTCCCATGATATAAGAACGTTTTGTACAAGACACCGTTGTTCAAAACACTCTTGTATTATGGGAAGAGGGATTGGTTCATTTTGTAGCATTCTGCATCTTATCTCCTCGCCCACCATTTACTAAAAAGATCGATCTATATTTAATCTTACCAACAAGTAGAATACATAGACAATGCTAGTGCGTAAGTGTAGCCCATTGCTCTTGTCAAGACATTTTGTCCTGTAATGCTTGTACTTCTAGGATTGGTAGCATCAATCTGCATCTTATCTTCATTATCCTCTATCCCTTCCAAGATATCATATCTATAATTACTCTCTACAAAATGTAGAGTATGCATAATGCTTATGAAGAAGATTCTGTGTTGAAATTCTTGAGTTATCCTTCCCTTGACATGGAGAAGGGCATTATAAAGCCGGTGTTAATCGTTAATGTAAGTCAGTCCTTCTAAAGCCTTTATCCTCAACTCGCTGTTTAATTTGCTCATACTCCCTATCATTTATCGCTGTTTAGTTTGTTGTTTCTACCAAAATGCATGTTCGTAAGAACCGTAAGTTCTAAGTTTTACTTGTAAAACAAATTTCTTATTCATACCATGCACATTACTTAATACTCCCTACATGTATGCTTGGTTTTGTGGATCTATAATCCAGCTTTGTAGTGAAGCAGCCCACGCTTGCACCTTGTCATCTCCTATTTTATCTTACCGATGTGGTTGATGATATGAACAACATGCCATGCACATTATCCAAAATAGATACAATGATTTTCTTTGCCCTTCATCTATGCTTGTTATGTTGACATGGTAATCCAAGAGTGTGGTGAAGCTCCCCGCATTATGAACAATGCCAAATTATGCTATTGATATTTTGAACTTACTCTTTATTTTCTAATTTGAAATTGATAGAATTGATGTAACAATTATCATCTTTGTTTATACACGCAAAACCTGTCATCTCTCTCTTTGTTTCAGGTGATATGCATGATGGCATGCACAAGTCTCGTCAAGGTGTGAGACAAACCCAACATATATTGCAGCAAAGAAGGCAAAACATCTTGAAGATAGCGAGACAACCCCAAAGTCTTGTCTTGATGCACTGTTCAAGTTACTTGAGACTAACAATGACAAGCACACAGAATTCGTTGTCTCAATCAGTTCGACTTCTTCAGTCCCAAGTTCTAGCGTAAAGGAATTTCTGCAACTCAACATCGACTTGAAGTCCTATTCTAAGAAAGATTGCGCAGAACACCAATGAGAACCTCATCGCTAAACAGCTACACTGGAAGCTATGACCGACATGCTAGGCCGGTCTCACAGCCTTGCTCAGAGCTATGCAGCAGTTCCTCTGCAAGGCTAACCTTTCTTGAACTGTCTTGGAAGTGGTCTCGTTCAAGATATTTTGTTACGCCGCAATGGTGCCCGCTTTTGTAATCGCTTTTCGCTGCGCTTTATGATCACTAGTGGCGAACTTCGATGCCCAAAGGATGTAATATACTTTAAATCCTTTATTGTATAGTGTAGGTTTATTCTTAGTTACTATGCCGTAATTTCTTTATCGCCATCATTGGCTATCTGAAAAAAATCAGATGTAGTCGATCGGGCCAAAACATTCGATAACGGGCCAGGTTTTTAGCGGCCACAATTGGGCCGGCTCATGCCTTTCTTGGCACGAATGATTGGGGCCTTCACACATTGCGCCAGCCCAAACTTACACCGCCTATATTTTAGTTGGGCCTTTTGTCGACTCCAAGGCTTAGTTTGGCCTGTAGTAGCTGGGCCATTAACAGTCTGAATATTGTGTAACGCCTCGATCCGGCGCGCCGTGTGTTCGCCATTGTTCGTCGTTGTTGCCATGTCATGTGCTTATGTTGTTGCACTTTGCCATGTCATCATATGCATTTCATATCATGTCATCAGTGCATTTATTTTTGCATACGTGTTCGCCTCATGCATCCGAGCATTTTCCCCGTTGTCCGCTTTTCCAATCCGCACTCGCTATGTCTCCCGCGCCTCTTTTGCCTCTTTTTCGTAAAGGGTGTTAAACGGTCTCGAATGGACCGAGGTTTGCTGCTGCCTTGGTATAGCACCGTAGACCGCCTATCAAGTTTCTGTACATTTGGAGGTCGCTTGATACTCCAACGGTTAATCGAGTAACCGCAAAAGCCTCCTTCTTTGCAGCCCAACACCCTTCCAAAGTGGCCCAAAACCCAGCAACTCCTCCATGCTCTCGGTCGCTCGATCACGATGGTGTGGGCGAAACCGCCTCATTTGGACTCTCCTAGCTCCCTCTACCTATATATATGCCTTCTCCTTCCAAATTCATGTCCAAATCCCCTAACCCTAAAACCTCCCTCCGCCACGGACATGATCACGACGGCCGACACGCCCAGCCGCCACCTCGCCCGCCAATCGCCTCCGCCACGCCACCCCGCCGCTTCTCCAACCAACCGCCACACTCAGCGCCTCCTTCTCTCTCCTCTCACAGGCCGCTGCCTCATGGAGATTGGCTGGGCTCACAGAGTCTCAGATCTCGCCGCCAGTTCGATCACCAGCCTTCCTCCTCTCAGGCCTGCCGACCTCGGCCACGGCAGGCCCGGCGACGCTCACGCTTCACTGGGCCTGGCCGCCTGGCCTGCCTCCGCTGGCCACGGGAGGGCTGGCCCTCCCGGCCACAGCCTCACAGGCGGCTTCCGCTGACTGACGGGCTGGCCTGGCCTGCTTCCTCCTCCGAATCCCTCCGACGCAGCCCGGCTATGAGCACGCTGCCCTCCCCTGCCTCCGCCACCTCTCCCTACTCGGCGATCCTCGCTTCATACCTTCCGATCCGATCCAGATCCGTTGAATTTTCCCCGAGGTCCAAAATATCTCTAAGTCCCGAGTGTTTTTGACATTATTATGCCATATTCATCATGCCATAACTCTCTGCATATTGCTCCGTTTCGTGCGTGTAATATGTCAAATTGTTTATCTCGACGAGTACATCATTTCATCTCATTGCATCATTTACATTGGACCTCATCTTGATGCCTGAAATTCTGTTAGAAGGGGGCTATGTGATGTTAGTTTCAGATTCTTATCAGAACATGCATTTTTTTCATTTTTGCCATGATTGATGTGTGCATCCTATGAACTTGAGTCCTACATGTGTTTTGTAATATGCCATGCCATCTTTACAGGGGTGTACCCATGTATTTTTGTGATCTCTGTGGTGACTAGCACAAGCATGCAAACTAGGCTTCATGATGTTGCTGATTTCAGCCCCTGTTCTGCTGATATTTTTATGCCATGTAAACTTGATGCTACAGAGAGTTCCGTGCTTATTTTGAGATACTTCAGTAAGGATGTTTTGAACATATGGTTATTCTCTATCCATCCATGCCCTTGTTTGAATTATGGAGTGCCATAGCTTGAGTCAATCGAGCTGTACTTTTTCTATAAAATGTTTCCTGGTAGATTGTTTACATGTTATTCAATTTTGCCAAGGTTGTTGTAGTTGATCCGTGTATGCTATGATGTTGTTCTTGCCATGTATAGCTTCTATGCCATGTCTGCTTGATGGATGTATGCTTAGTTTATCATGTATTGCTCTGTGGTGAGTGGTTCAAGCTCACCAACATGCCTACTTATTGTTGTTCCTGCCATGTATGAATCTGTAATATAACTTGCCATGTTTACATGGGTGCCATCATATTTTCTGTGCCCTTTTGGCTCATGGTCAGTAAAGGACTTTTGTTCTATGCATTTAGTAGTGTCATGACATGCCTTTGTTTGCCATGATAAGTTCCTGTAACAGGTTGTTTGATAGCTCTAAACATTGCAACCTGATGTTATTTCCTGATAAGTCTGAAACTGTTATCATTTGCAATCTTGCCATGTCATTTTGAGCATGTTCTAGTGATTTCTGGAGATAGCTCAGTGTTCATGTTTTGTCATGCTTTACCTGTACATCATGTCCATGCCTTTTGTTTTCAAGTTGAGATGTTGTAGCTTGTTGTTTTGATGCTTGCAATATGCCTAGTTGCTATTTTGATCAGATTGTTGCTATAACTTGTTTCATGTGTATGTGTTGAACTGCTGTTCGCTTTTGAGTGTGCTCTATATGAAACTTGCTTGATTTTGCATGTAGTTTCAGATTATCATGTTGCATCCTTGTTTTGAGAGTGTTTGCTTGAGGTTTGTATGCATTTTGCATCAATGCCATGCTTATCTTGTTTTGCTCATATCTTCTAGGCCGAGTCTCAATCTAATGAACTTTATATGTAACTTGACTAGAATTTCGCAGAGATCATCGTGGTGCATCTTAACTTGCTGTTTAACAACTTGAACATAAGGTTTATTCAGATCTGGACCAATTTCGAAATATGCATATGAGGACTTACCGAATTGTTATATGTTGTTTCCGCCTCATTTAAACTTGCCTTTGTTGTGTTGTTCTTGTTTGCATCATCTCTTGCCATGAGTAGCTTCATCTAGATTTTTCATGCATCATGTTTGTTGTGCATCTTGTCATGTTCATGTGTGGTGTGTTTACCTATGTTGTGTGCTTCTTCTTGTTAGTTCCTGCTTTCTGCTATGTATCGTGAGGATTCGCTCGCTCACGCTTGTTCGGCTTCATCCGCTCATCTTCTTCATGGACTCGCTTCTTCTTCCTTGCGGGATTTCGCAAGATGACCGCCACCCTGGATCTCACTACTATCATTGCTATTGTCGGTGTACTAGAGTAGGGTACCCTAGTATCCCTAACTCGCACGGTCGTTGCAGCACCCGCTGCAGGGTTTGCCTAGTGACCGCCATAAGTTCTCCGTGGTTCTTCGGAGCCATTCAAGAACAAAGATCAAGACCCCGCAAGAGGAGCTTGCCGGAAGGCCACTCAAGGCACGAAGGAAACAAGGCCCCGCAAGAGGAGCTTGTCGGAAGGCTTGGTGAGCGGCTAAGCCACCGAGCGCCGACAGGGTTCAGCCAATGCAAGGTACTTGCCAAGGCAGTAACCTCTTCATCTCCGCCCCAGCTTTCATCCACCAATGTGTCACCATGGGGCCATTCCAGCGCAGCGGTCAAGAGGTCAGTGCAGCCAGCGGGAGCAGCGATAAGCGGCGCTGACAAGCTTACCATCGTGGCAAACGGTGGTGCACTTGACGGTCCCTCACAGACTGCTTGGGCGATGTGGACGGGCATTTATTGATCTTGTCCCTTGTCACGAAAGTTAGGTATATGCATTGTACAATCGCATGTCGGTGTACCAACTACTATTTTTCCACTTGTACTGCTCACGCTGCCACTGTGGTGACCCCTTGAGCCTATAAAAGGAGGCCCATGTGCAACGAGAAAGGGTTCGCCCGCTTAGGATTCGACTCATTCGAGACTACACTCACTCAAGCTAGGTTTTGTAGCTCTGCTGTTCTTAGCAAGAACACAATACAACCAACCAATCAGCAGTAGGAGTATTATCTCCGAGAGCTCCGGTTGGGTAAATTGCTCGTGCATCGCCGATCCGCTTCTTCAGTAATCTCCGCCCTAATCAACCACAAGGGACTCGGTCTGCCAGGTCCCATAGGTGTTCGTGGGTCACGATCAGCTTCCCGACAGCTATGCTAGTTGTTTCGCTCTATCGCGATGCTGCGCTACCTATCACTTGCTGCTCAAGCCTCCCAAATTGCCATGAACCTCTAACTCGTTGTCACCCTTCCCAAAGAACCCATTGTTTGGCTATGTTACCGCTTTGCTCAGCCCTCTTATAGCGTTGTTAGTTGCAGAAGATGAAGTTTGTTCCTTGTTGAACATGGAGATGTTGTTCCTTGTTGGAACATGTTTACTTGTTGGGATATCACAATATATCTTATATTATTAATGCATCTATATACTTGGTAAAGGGTGGAAGGCTCTGCCTTATGCCCGGTGTTTTGTTCCACTCTTGCCGCCTCTAGTTTCCGCCATATCGGTATTATGTTCTCGGATTTTGCGCCCCTAACGCGTTGGGTGATTTATGGGACCCACTTGACAGTTCGCTTTGAATAAGACTTTTCCAAAGAAGGCCCAACATTGGTTTTACCATTTGCCTCACCTATGCCTCTTTTTTCCTTGGTTTCCGGAGCCCGAGGGTCATCTTTATTTTAGCCCCCGGCCAGTTCTCCTTCGAGTGCTGGTCCAAACCGAAGCGATGTCCGCGCCTCGGGCAATCGTGGTTTATGCTAACCCGACGTCTGCTCATCCGGTGCCTCGAGAACGAGGTACGCGCGACTTCTATCGCGATTTGTCGGCACATCCGGGCGGCTTTGCTGGTCTTATTTTATTGCTGTCGAAATGTCTTGTAGTCGGATTCCGAGACTGATCGGTCTTCCCGGGAGAAGGAATATCCTTCATTGATCGCGAGAGCTTATCATGGCTGTTGGGACACCCCGCAGGTATAAACTTTCAAAGCCGTGCTCATGGTTATGTGGCGATGGGAATTTGTTAATATCCGTTGTAGTAAACTTGAAGCAAACCTTCTAAAATACACCAACCGTAGCGAATCGTGAGTGTCTCTTTCGGGTTGATCGAGAGGAGAACACGGTTCTGGGTTATGTCTCGACGTAAGTAGGAGTTCAGTGATCACTTCTTGATCATTACTAGTTGACGACCATTCCTTTGTTTCTCTTCTCGCCTCATTTATGTAAGTTAGCCACCATACATGCTTAGTCGCCGCAACCTCACCACTTTACCCCTTCCTTTCCCATTAAGCTTTGTTAGTCTTGATACCCATGGTAATGGATTGCTGAGTCCTCGTGGCTCATGATTATTACACCACCAGTTGCAGGTACAGGTTATGCGATGATCATGACACGAGAGCGATGCGTGCTTGTTTTGGAGTTCTTCTTCTGCTTCTTCTTCGATCAGGGGATAGGTTCCAGGTGGGCAGCCTGGGCTAGCAGGGTGGTTGTTGTTGAGTTTCTGTTTATGATTCATCCGTAGTCGGATGTTGTTCTTGTATATGATGTTGTTGTATTCTTATGCATTTGTGCCTTAAGTATGTATCCCTTCTATTATGTAATGTTGATGTAATGATATCCACCTTGCAAAGCGCTTCAATATATGGGTCTATCCTTGGTGGGACCTTCGAGTTCCTTTTGGATAGGGTCGATATTGGGCGTGATAAGTTGGTATCGAGCCTCGACCGACCCTAGGAGCCCCTTGATTGATCGTAGTTTGGCCGTTGTTGAGTCTAGAAGAAAACTGATTTCGAGTCTAGTTATATCGAGAGTAGGAATTCTTTTTACTCTCAGCCCTTCTTCGTCTTCCCGTAAGGAATCTTGACGAGGTGTTTTGAACTACCCTCTTCCCTTCTAATTTTTCTTTAGGATCACGCAGCTGGTTTTTCGATCGTTGTTCCTCAGCTCTTGCATCCGTGCATTTTCGCCAAGTTGACTTCGAGCCTCTTCATCTTTGAGTTCAATCTCGCTTGTTTTCTTTCCCACCCGCCTCCCTTCTTCTTCTCGAACCGAGTCCGTAATCGAGTATCCACCCTACTCGTATAAGTCTTTTGCTTTCTTTCCTCAATGATTTCAACCGGCGCTTTCTTCAAGATATTCAGAGGCCCCTTCCAGCTTGATTTTGTTTTCCCGCCTACAACCTTTTTTTCTTCCCGGAGCCTCGAGTCTGTTTCACCATCAATTTCATTCGTATGGAGCCTCTTCATTTCTATCAATCATTTCAACCGTGGTTTCTCGCCTAGTTCGCCATTCTTCATCTCTTTCTTTTCCGTGGATCCAATTCAAGTTTTTCGTCGATCGATTCTTTCCTCAGCTCAACATATCTCCCTTGCTCGCTCGCCTCGCCAGCTTTATCCTTCCGAGTGCTCAAGACATCTCTGGAGATTCGTCTGTGTTCCAATTAATTCGAGGTTGTCACCTCATTCAAATATTTCAATTGTTCTGGTGCATCATCTATCTCTTCAACAGTCCTTTTCAACGGTGTTTCTTTTAGTGGGCCCTAACCCACAGGTCTTTTCCCAGGATCTTACCTGACTCTTCTATTTCCCCGGAGCTATTCTCAATTCTTTTTAAGAGTGACGTAAGAATGAATTTCATCAGTCACATGCCTTTTCCAAGATCGATTTCGAATCATTTCATTGTTGGCTCAACCTCTTCTTTTTTCATTCTCCCGGAGTATCCCAGTAATTTTTGTGGTGTTTCCCGTCGATATTTGAAGACCGGTAGAGTTTCTTAAATCTTGTCCGCTTCTCCCGAGATTCATGGCGCTTAGCTCGATGTTATCCTATCTAATTGTTTCAGTCATGCAAACTCTTTTCATCCATCCGGAGTATTTCAGGAGTTGATTTCTGTTTCTTTTCACCGGAGGCCATCATTCCAGAAGAATTCTTCGCCCTCGTGATTCCAGCTTATCATTCTCTAATTATCCTGTGCCGCTTCAAGTGCTCTTTTAATCAGCCTCGAGTTCTTCCCGCTTCTTTTGCATCTAAATCCCTCTAGCATATTGGTTCTTCTAATTCTTCTCATGATTCTTTCTCTCTCTTCGCTCATTTTCAATTTTACGGTTCGCTCAAGATTATTTTCCTTGTTTATCATATTAATCCATTTGTTCTTTTCAACTCACCGGTGATTCACGTAAGACCTTCTCAAGTTTATGATATGTCACTTTCAATCCTTTTCAAGAAGAATAAGTAGTATGCAAATCCATTTCTTGTCATCAATTTAATTTGATGAAGGATAAGCATACAATAAATCGTATTCTTATTTCCTCAAGTGAGTAATCCTTCCTTCGCTTTAACCTCCTTCTAAATCATCGTAAGATTTAATCTTATTCTTTTCATCCTTCATTCAATCTCATAATCCTTTTGTTACCGGAGTTCTTCATGGTGGTTCTTCATGATTTAATTCATTCTTCAAGAGTGCATCAAGATTCTTGTTGGAGGAATTCAAGTATCTTTTCTTCTCACGCCTCAAGTGCAATTAATTCTCCGTATTCCTTTGAAGTGGAGTTTTGCATTTCTTTTGTTCTTCTCAGCTATCCAATTATTTCCGCTTGTGCCGGTTATCACCTTATGATCTTGAGATGTTACCATAGGACCACAACAAGTTTATTCTTTCGTTGTTGATTTTCTCAACAACTCCATTCAATCCTTCCTTCTAAGTTCTTTTCATTCAATTATTTCTATTCTCCGGAGGCATTGCATTGGTCATCTCGTCAAGTACCATTCCATCCTCTCAAGTTCATGTTCTAATCCTTCCATTTTCAGCAGGAGTGCTGCCTAAATCCTTTCAGTTTTATTCATTTCTTATCTCGCTCGAACCGAGTTGTTTCTAGTCTATCATGCTTCCATGAGCTTTTGATTCTCGCTATTCTCGCTGCTCCTTCTTCTTCTCGAAAGTGCTCTCGATTCTTTGCTTCTTATCTTGAGTTCTTGTTTCGCTTCTTCCTTTTTCCTTCCGTCTCGGTCCTAAGATCTCGGGACGAGATCTCTTGTTAGTGGAGGAGTGTTGTAACGCCCCGGATCCGATGCGCCAGGTGTCTGCCAGTTGTTCGTCGTTGTTGCCATGTCATGTGCTTGCGTGTTGCACTTTGCCATGTCATCATCTGCATTTCATATCATGTCATCAGTGCATTTCTTTTTGCATACGTGTTCGCCTCATGCATCCGAGCATTTTCCCCGTTGTCCGCTTTTCCAATCCGCACTCCTATGTCTCCCCGCCGCTCTTTTGCCTCTTTTCGTAAAGGGTGTTAAACGGTCTCGAATGGACCGAGGTTTGCCAAGCGGCCTTGGTATAGCACCGTGGACCGCTCTGTCAAGTTTCGTGCCATTTGGAGGTCGTTGATACTCCAACGGTTAATCGGGTAACCGCAAAGCCTCCTTCTTTGCAGCCCAACACCCTTCCAAAGTGGTCCAAAACCCAGCAAACTCCCTCCATGCTTTTGGCCGCTCGATCACGATCGTGGGCGAAAATCGCCCTCATTTGGACTCTCCTAGCTCCTCTACCTATATATATGCCTTCTCCTTCCAAATTCATGGTCCAAATCCCCTAACCCTAAAACTCTTCAAGGCCACGGACATGTCCACGACGGCCGGACACGCCCAGCCGCCACTCGCCCGCCAATCGCTCCTCGCCACGCCACCCCGCCTCTCTCCAACCAAGGCCACACCTCAGGGCCTCCTCCTTCTTCTCTCCTCCTCATTGCTTCATTGCTGGTTCATGGAGTCAAAGGGGGTCTAGGCTCAGATCCCGGCCAGTTCGACACCAGCCTTCTCCCAGGCCTGGCCGACCACCATGGCAGGCCCAGGCGACGCTTCCAAGGCTCGCCGCTGCCTGCTTGCCTCGCTCGGCCTCACGCTGGGAGGGCTGCCTCCCGCCGCCATGTTTCCTCATGGCTGGCTGGCCGCTCGATCATGCGACTCGCCGCCTGGCGCCTCCAAACCCTCCGATGTAGCCTGCTGCGAAGCTCGCTGCCCCTGCTGCCTGCCTCCGCCACCTCCTCCCTACTCGGGCGATCCTCGGTTGACGCTACTCGATCCGATCCAGATCCGTTGACTTTTCCCCGAGGTCCAAAATATCTCTAAGTCCCGAGTGTTTTGAGATTATTATGCCATATTCATCATGCCATAACTCTCTCGTGATATTGCTCCGCTTTCGTGCGTGTAATATGTCAAATTGTTCATCTCGACGAGTACATCATTTCATCTCATTGCATCATTTACATTGGACCTCATCTTGATGCCTGAAATGCTGTTAGAAGAGGGCTATGTGATGTTAATTTCAGATTCTTATCAGAACATGCACTTTTTTCATTTTTGCCATGATTGATGTGTGCATCCTATGAACTTGAGTCCTACATGTGTTTTGTAATATGCCATGCCATCTTTACAGGGGTTTATGCCATGTAGTTTTGTGATCTTTGTGGTGACTAGCACAAGCATGCAAACTAGGCTTCATGATGTTGCTGATTTCAGCCCCTGTTCTGCTGATATTTTTATGCCATGTAAACTTGATGCTACAGAGAGTTCCATGCTTATTTTGAGATACTTCAGTAAGGATGTTTTGAACATATGGTTATTCTATATCCATCCATGCCCTTGTTTGCAATTATGGAGTGCCATAGCTTGAGTCAATCGAGCTGTACTTTTGCTATAAAATGTTTCTCGCAGATTGTTTACATGTTATTCAATTTTGCCAAGGTTGTTGTAGTTGATCCGTATGCTATGATGTTGTTCTTGCCATCTATAGCTTCTATGCCATGTCTTCTTGATGGATGTATGCTTATTTTATCATGTATTGCTCTGTGGTGAGTGGTTCAAGCTCACCAACATGCCTACTTATTGTTGTTCCTGCCATGTATGAATCTGTAATATAACTTGCCATGTTTACATGGGTGCCATCATATTTTCTCGTGTCTTTTGGCTCATGGTCAGTAAAGGACTTTTGTTCTAAGCATTTAGTAGTGTCATGCCATGCCTTTTTTTCCATGATAAGTTCCTATAACAGGTTGTTTGATAGCTCTAAACATTGCAACCTGATGTTATTTCCTGATAAGTCTGAAACTGTTATCATTTGCAATCTTGCCATGTCATTTTGAGCATGTTCTAATGATTTCGGAGATAGCTCAGTGTTCATGTTTTGTCATGCTTTACCTGTACATCATGTCCATGCCTTTTGTTTTCAAGTTGAGATGCTGTAGCTTGTTGTTTTGATGCTTGCAATATGCCTAGTTGCTGTTTCGGACAGATTGTTGCTATAACTTGTTTCATGTGTATGTGTTGAACCGCTGTTCGCTTTTGAGTGTGCTCTATATGAAACTTGCTTGATTTTGCATGTAGTTTCATATTATCATGTTGCATCCTTGTTTTGAGAGTGTTTTCTTGATGTTTGTATGCATTTTGCATCAATGCCATGCTTATCTTGTTTTGCTCATATCTTCTAGGCCAGAGTCTTCAATCTAATGAACTTTATATGTAACTTGACTAGAATTTCGTAGATCATCGTGGTGCATCTTAACTTGCTGTTTAACAACTTGAACATAAGGTTTATTCAGATCTGGACCAATTTCAAAATTTGCATATGAGGACTTACCGGAATTGTTATATGTTGTTTCCGCCTCATTTAAACTTGCCTTGATGTGTTGTTCTTGTTTGCATCATCTCTTGCCATGAGTAACTTCATCTAGATTTGTCATGCATCATGTTTGTTGTGCATCTTGTCATGTTCATGTGTGGTGTGTTTACCTATGTTGTGTGCTTCTTCTTGTTAGTTCCTGCTTGCTATGATCGTGAGGATTCGCTCGCTCACGCTTGGTTCGCTTCATCCGCTCATCTTCTTCATGGACTCGCTTCTTCTTCCTTGCGGATTTCAGGCAAGATGACCGCTACCCGGATCTCACTACTATCATTGCTATGCTAGTTGTTTCGTTCTCATCGCTATGATGCGCTACCTATCACTTGCTGCTCAAGCCTCCCAAATTGCCATGAACCTCTAACTCGTTGTCACCCTTCCTAGCAAACCATTGTTTGGCTATGTTACCGCTTGCTCAGCCTCTCTTATAGCGTTGTTAGTTGCAGGTGAAGATGAAGTTTGTTCCTTGTTGAACATGGAGATGTTGTTCTTTGTTGGAACATGTTTACTTGTTGGGATATCACAATATATCTTATATTATTAATGCATCTATATACTTGGTAAAGGGTGGAAGGCTCGCCTTATGCCTGGTGTTTTGTTCCACTCTTGCCGCCCTAGTTTCCGCCATATCGTATTATGTTCCCGGATTTTGCGCCCCTAACGCGTTGGGTGATTTATGGGACCCCTTGATGTTCGCTTTGAATAAGACTTTTCCAAAGAAGGCCCAACATTGGTTTTACCATTTGCCTCACCTATGCCCTTTTTCCCTTGGGTTTCGGAGCTCGAGGGTCATCTTTATTTTAGCCCCCGGCTAGTTCTCCTTCGAGTGTTGGTCCAAACCGAAGCGATGTCCGCGCCTCGGCAATCGTGGTTTATGCCAACCCGACGTCTGCTCATCCAAAGGTGCCCCGAGAACGAGGTACGTGCAACTCCTATCGGGATTTGTAGGCACATCCGGACGGCTTTGCTGGTCTTGTTTTATTGTGTCGAAATGTCTTGTAGCCGGATTCCAAGACTGATCGGGTCTTCCCGGGAGAAGGAATATCCTTCGTTGATCGCGAGAGCTTATCATGGGTTGTTGGGACACCCCGCAGGTATAAACTCAAAGCCGTGCCATGGTTATGTGGCGATGGGAATTTGTTAATATCCGGTTGTAGTAAACTTGAAGCAAACCCTTCTAAAATACACCAACCGTAGCGTGAATCGTGAGTGTCTCTTTTCGGGTTAATCGAGAGGAGAACACGGTTCTTGGGTTATGTCTCGACGAAGTAGGAGTTCAGGATCACTTTTGATCATTACTAGTTGACGACTGCCTTTGTTTCTCTTCTCGCCTCATTTGCGTAAGTTAGCCACCATACATGCTTAGTCGCTGCTGCAACCTCACCACTTTACCCCTTCCTTTCCCATTGCTTTGCTAGTCTTGATACCCATGGTAATGGGATTGCTGAGTCCTCGTGGCTCATGATTATTACACCACCAGTTGCATGTACAGTGTTATGCGATGATCATGACGCGAGAGCGATGTGCTTGTTTTGAGTTCTTCTTCGCTTCTTCTTCGATCAGGGATAGGTTCCAGGTCGGCACTGGGCTAGCAGGTGGTGGTTGTTGTTGAGTTTTGTTATGTTTCATCCGTAGTCGGATGTTGTTCTTGTATATGATGTTGTATTCTTTGTGCATTTGTGCCTTATGTATGTATCCCCATCTATTATGTAATGTTGATGTAATGATATCCACCTTGCAAAAGCGTTTCAATATGCCGGTCTATCCTTGGTGGGACCTTCGAGTTCCTTTTGGATAGGGTCGCATATTGGGCGTGACATATTGCAATGGCCTGTTACGGCCGAGATGAAACCACGGGCCTTTAGCAGGCCAAAATGCATGTTGGGCCTCAATTTTCACTAGTTGTCGACGGGCCTTCAGAGGTCCGAAATGTAGACTGGCCGCAGGGCCCAGCTTAGCTTACACGGCCGCTACCAGTGTCAAACATATCTCGGCCTTAGTTGCCCAATCGATATCATGGGCCTTTAGGAAGCCGAAGTTTAGTACGTGCATCAACGGGTGAATTACGTGACAGGCCTTTAACAGGCCCAAAGTCACGCTGGGCTTAATCTGTTGCCACCTTTTAGCACGGGCCGTTAGTGGGCCCGATGTCCCGCCGACCATATATGGCTCCATAAGCAGCATCGGCCATTCCTCAGCCGATAGTCACACCGGCTGAAATGGGCCCATGTTCACATCAGGCCTCTAACAGCCGAAGTTATCGGGCTGTAGTTGGGCTTAATATTTGGCTAACATTAACGGGCCAGATCCGGCTTTGTCGTAAAAGGCCCAAATATTGGCTAACAATTAACGGGCCAGATCTGGTTTCGGGCTGTAAATGGGCCTTTATTAAGGACTGTTATTGGGCTGGCCCACTAGTACCTGATTAAGTTCTACGGGCCTTTGATCGGCCGGCCTTTTTAACCTATATGGGCCTCTCATGGCTCAAATCACGCGGTCGACGCATTCATAGGTATGTTCCTCCAATGGACAGCGCATATCTGGCCCATCGATGGCCAATCAGAATTTTACACGTTGAAATTTCCAATTGGTCGGGTTGTTAACTGTGTTATCGGATCCAAAATCCGACCCGATAGCTTAACGGCGTCTGCTATAAAGTGGATGCCACATGTCGGTCACCCTTGACGAAAAGCACTTATGACGTTGTGATTTATCATCATGGAAGTGGACACTGTGATGATAATTTTGGTAATGTCATGGAACACTTCTACGACAGACATGTATGACTATCTTGGTTCTCACATAAATTTGTCATGGATGTACATGCATGACAAAAACGCTCACCCCATCGTGACAAACACGATCATCACGGAAGTGTATTTTTTTAGTGGAGGTTGGTCCTTAGAAGGTCGATCACATTACAATCATACCATCATAGGCTAGCTCTTAGGGTTTGGCCTCTATGATCCTCGTGGTAGATCTACTCTTGTACTACCCATATCATCAATATTAATCAAGCAGAAGTAGGGTTTTACCTCCATCAAGAGGGCTCAACTCCTGGTAAACATCTCGGTCTCGCGGCTTCCCGTTACCATCAGCCTTGACGCATGTGATCGGACCCCTACCCGAGATCCGGACGGTTTTGACACCGACATTGGTGCTTTCATTGAGAGTTCCTCCGTTGTCGCCATCAGCTCGATGGCTCCTTCAATCATCATCAACGACGCTGTCCAGTGGCAGACTTTCTTCCCGGACAGATCTTCGTGTTCGGCGGCTTCAAGACCGCGTACAACTCGCTGGCTATCCGAGCAGATCGACAATTTACGCCTTAGCCACCGTGATCAGGTTCAGAACTGAACTACATGGCGGACATCCGCGAGACTTGATCTTCGATGGATTGGGGCCTCATGCCAGAGCACCGGATACCACGACGAGCACGGCTTAGACTCCGTTGCGGACGAAGCTCGGGTATCACCTCGTAGTATCCTCGACCTAGATCCGGAGCAGCTGGCGCTGCCTAAGGACGGAGGGATGGACCGCCCCGCAAGTCGCGCATACCATACGGGCGGTGGAGCCGAACACGGTCTTACCTCTCGGTGGCATGTAACTCCGAACTCCCCCGGATTCAGATCCGGACGGTGGTTCCATCGCGACACTCCCGAGCCCGCCGGGCCAGGATGGGCCCGTAATGGAGTTCACCGCCAGCGATATCTTCCAGACTCGCCTTTGGCGACATGCTGGACTCATTAAAGTCTCTCTTTGTCGAGGCTCTTCGCCAACTATGTCCGCCCGAGTTGGAGGCAGGACAAGGAATTTGTTGCCCACCCACCACCCACTTCATTGCCACGGTCGGTCGATGACTTAACCGAGGTACTGAACTTCGATCAAGACATCGCCGCGATGGACGACGATGCAGGAGAAGAACATGAACCACCGCCATCAAGGTGGACAGCCACCCTTCTTATGATATATATATGGTGGACACCAAGGAAACAAATGGCGATGAGGCAACGGAGGATAAAACCTCAGAAAAAAGCAACGATCATGGCTGCTGGCGCCACTCCAAGCCCCGCCACGCAATACCGCCTGTGAGACGAAAACAATCCGAATGTCGCCAAGAAGAATACAACCTCGATCAGCCCGCCGAGTAGGCCGAACAGAGGATGAGTAGGTCAGCCTGCATGAACAAAGCGACGGATGAATCACCCGGAGGAGGACAGCTACATGCCCTCCTCCAAGATGAGATTAGCCTCAACGACGCATTTAGTTCGGGCGTGCTCTGAGGATCCTGTGAGAGCAGGAGCGCTTGCAAGCCGCCTTATAGCCACCGCGAGGAGCCTCGAAAAGAAGCAAGAAGAACCTGAGCTGATCAAGACCTGCTTCACGCATGATGGATCAAGTCCCGGTAGCCGAGGAATACGGACTCGAGCACCATACGGGCTGGACCGCCACCCGTGGCTGGGATAAACGGCATACCAGTCCGCGATACCAGCCAACACCCCCACGCCAACACACTACGCCCGGGCAACAAAACAGGACAACCAAGATCGATCTACGATCGCTGGGCGCCATTGCGACGCGACGAGGACTGCCACGGACACACTTTCAATAAGTCCGGCATAATAATATAGCCACCAGCAGCAATTTGACTCAAGTGAGCCACATAGCAAGCAGCATGCAGGCGCCAGCGCACCCTCCGCTTCACGGACAAAGTAATGGATCATGAATTCTGTAAGGGTTCAAACTCAGAACATCGAATCATATGATGGCACAACAGACCCCTGCAAAGATGTATCAAGATTTTCTTCTCCACATTCACATGGCCCATGGAGACCATCTACACGCCCATCAAGTATCTTCCCTTAAGCTCAAAGGACCATCCCGCACTGCTAAACAGCCTGCCCGCAAATTCCATTGGCAGTTGGGAAAACTTGAAGACGATTCTCGACAACTTCCAGGCACATATGTGCTACCACCCGACGCCGGCGACTTGAGCCACATTACTCAACAGCCCAAAGAGTCAGCCAGGAAATTCTGACTCGGTTCCTAAATAAAAGAACAAAATAGTGGATCTGTTCGGATGCCGGGCCATGGCGGCTTTTTAAGCATAATATCCGTGATGAGTGGCTCGCCGACACCTCGCCAGGAAAAACCTAAGTCCATGGCAGCCCTCATAACACTAATGACCCGCTTTGGCGCTGGCGAGGACAGTTGGTTGGCTCGCAAAGAAGACCACGCCATACCGGCAATTCGGATGGCTACGACAATAACGGCAAGCCATGGCGTAATGTATATAAGAGACGGAACAACGGCAACAACATCAAGACACGGCAATAACGCCGGATTCAGCGGACCCAAGCCCGCCAGCGAAGAAGCCGCTCAAAAGGAATAATTATGGACCGTCCTACCGACCAGATATCGAGCGCCGTGCAAATTCATGGCACTTCGGACAAGCCACCAAACACACCAATAGAGATTGCCGGGTATTCAAACAGGCCGGCAAGATAAACGCCAAGACAAGGACAAGGCTGCAAAAGCGACGATGACGAGGAGCCCTAACGTCCAACACGGGGACAAGAAACCCCCCTGTGTGAAAACGGTCATCAGGATCTACGCCACGCACATCCCTGCCGGAACGGAAGCGGCACTAAGGGACGCTTTATGCGATGGAGCCACGCCTCAAAACTCAACACATGGTCGCCTTTGTCCGATCACCTTTGATCGTAGGGATCATCCTACTAGTATCTGCCACGGCGGCTCGCCGCATTGGTCCTAGACCCAATCAATGACGGATTCCATCTCACGCTGCCCTATGGACGGTGGCAAAGAGCCTGAACCCGCTTTACAGACACAAGAGCCAAATGGGCATTGACCTTCAAGGATCAAGCTTCCACTAAAACCACCTTTAAAGGTGTAATTTCGAGTAGAGCCTCAACAGACGGGTTCTATAACATTGAAGTGGTCTTCGATCTCCGGAATAACTTCCAAAGCTTAAGAGTTAATCTTCGATATCGCCCCTTCCGCAGCGGGTTACCATGCAATCGCTTTGGACGAACTGTATTCGCCAGATTCAATGTGGTACCACACCACGCATATCTCAAGCTCAAGATGCCAGAACCACGCCAGTCATAACGGTGAACAGTAAATATGGACCGCCTTCACGAACAGAAGGACATACCGCAGCCCTTGTGGCGGAAGTACAATGCGGCCTTCTCCGACAAACCAATCCGGGCGACAACAACTTCGAGCACAAATAAGCGAGTCCCGAGCACCCCGCAACAGATCATCAGCACGCCAAGAGCGCCGACTAGCAGTCCGCCCGCTTAAGCCCCATCAGTAGTATTCGCGCCAAATAAGCACACAATTATGCACTTAAGATACCATGGGCATAGGCGGAGGTGCATCTATGACTCACCAATAGTGCGTAACCGCCAAATACTTTCATACTCTTCCTCTTACCTTTCGTAACACCGCTACGCAGATCCTCAAAAGAGCCGAATTGCCAAACTTATAGGGGAAGAGACATCCAAGGAGGCAACAGACGCAGTATATGGTATGAAATACCTGTGGAATCTATTTACGATCATTATACCTGCTTTATCTATCTCAACACAGCCGCCTTTCGATATGACATGTCAAATAGTCCTATTTTATTCTCGCTAACGATCCATTGTAAACGTATTTAAAATGTATTTTTCACAATGGGAGATTATATATAGCGCCAGCTTATTATTCTATTTGAGCATTTTTTCTCTTATAAATGTTTATTTGATATTGCATCCGACACCTTGGTGCAGCCGGTTGTGGGCTTCTCATGGCGCCTGTAATATGGCAAATAAAGTCCTAATAGTTTCAATAAAGCACACTCAACTTATAGCACTATATGCATCACCTCAATCATGTCTTGGGTCTACAATTGGGATAGCCTGCCCTTTGTTTTGGTGCCTTACGCTCCATTATATTGGCTAAGGTAGCGCAGGAGAACTATCATGATTGTGTCCCGGTTCTTCCGGACGAGCACCTCAAAGAGAGAAAGTCAAAACTCGACCTGCATGATGTGGCGAGAGCTGGTCGCTATTCGAGAGGTTTTAAAACTTAAAGATTTTCCGCTTCAGCGATAAATTGGCTTCATTCGATCTAGGCGTGCAGTATAGCGCCTCGATTCGCCTTCCGAATCTAGGGGCTTCATTAAATTTAAAATTGTAGACTTCTATGGCTAAGGAAAGTTATAAAGTCGCATAGTCCGATTGCTTTGTTCGCTACCGACACCTCCTTAAGGGACCAAACATTTGGATAAAGAGTGTCCTGGTTTTCCACAAACACCCAAAGATTAGTTACGTGGGGAGGAAGCCGACGACCGCCTACTTTCAGTAATTTTATAAACAGCCGCACGTAAGGTAATATTTTAAATAACAAAGGCGCATATAGTGCAAGTAACTTCGCCTTTAAATTACAAACATGACAAAGTGAACTCATTCAAAATGGCGCTCTTGGTACACTCATCGGCGCATTTAGACGAAAGCACCTTCATCACGCCCATCGTAGTACATCTCGGGATGGCGATGCGCTTTGCCCCTCCGTGGTCCGCCCTGACCAGCTTTCTCCGCATCCAAATTTTGCCCCAATGCACCTTGACGCTGGCAAAGGCTCGGTGGGCACCTTCGAGCATAAACGGATCGCTTTGATCACTTCAAGCCGCTGGGCAAGCATCCACCGTCCCATTGATCGTGCCAAAGAAGCATCGACGAGCCTCACTAAAGCACATCCTATTGGTGTGACGCTGTAGAGTCGATTGTTGACTAAGTTTTTTTGATAAACCTTTGTACGCATGAACTTAGTAGGCCCACAAGTCAGCCTCCAAATCTGTGGGCGTACAACATAGAGCCCATTTGCTTTTTTAATAATTTGCAGCCCATTTGCTAATTCTAAGTAATTTATTACAGCCCATTTTCTGTGACCACGGTCAAAAGTTCAACCTTATTTTGCATATTTCGTGAGTCCGAACTTTTGTAATCCCAAATGATAAACATTTTTAAGAACTTATTGATTTGCCAAAAAATCGCTTTTGTTTTTGTAAGCAAATAAGACGTGGGACAATTGAGTTGGTTTAAGGAAACCAAGGTAAAAAAATCAGCGCTGGGAGGAAACAACAACAAAAATAAGGATGTAAATATGAAAAGTGAATTTTATGTATTTTCAATATAATGATACGGTATATGAACTAGTAAAACTATAGGTAGAGATTAGAAAACGGATGTAGGACATGCTTTCAAGAGGAAAATAGAACTGGCTGTGTTTGATCAAGAAAAAGTGCCTGCATGTTGTAAGACAAAATATAACTAACGCCGGCGGCCAGAGGCCAAGAGATACCGCTGGATCTTTGTGCCCGTTGTCGCCATGGCTGGGCCTGTTAAAACAAAACCAAGCCCGGCAGCTACAGCCTAGTTGAAACTTGTTCGACCTGAAAAACAATATAATGCTCAATAAACTAGAGAATTCTGCAAGTACGCATCGATAACTGGATGCAACAGGATATTGTTTTTTCATCGATAATAAGAGCATGCACTTGTTTCAAAAATTTGGAGAACTGGAATTGAACGGCAGGTGCTTATGCTACCCATCAAATAAAAATCAGGTGCCTAAAATTCATTTCAAACAAATGATTCAGCTTTATATCCACGCCGACCCTCAAGATGATGGTTGTGCAAGTTCAAAAAGATCGTTAACAACAATACCAACTTGGGACGACAAGGTAGTACAAGTACCAATACCAAACTAACTTATAATCTTTTTACCCTGGCCCTAGTGTTCGCCTGTAGAAAATCTTGCAGGACCAGCCTCCGCCCTTCTCTTGCTCCAGTCCCCGAGGTGGTACCGTGCATCACCCGCTGGTCCTCTCTCTGGTCGGTTCTTGTTGTGCAGCACCGTAACCTTTTTGCTGCCTCGCCTGCCGCCGTTGACCATCACCGCAAGGTATTGCCGGTGTTGTGCCACATCGCTGCATGCCGCACCGATCAGATATCTTGTGACGCCGCCCACGCGTTCCCTTTTGAACGCCTCGAATTGGCCGGAAGAAATGCTTGCTTAGGCCACTCAAAGGTGATACCGCAGATTGCGAATACAGTGTTTTAGTGTACGAGTTGGCATTTTCATAACATCTTGGCATGTTACTACTTGTTTCACTTTTTATTAACTGTCAAATTGTAATTGCTTCACCAGGTCTCGCCTAAAAAGAAAAATAGAGCTATAAACAAAGGAATATGTTTGTGCAAGTAGACGGTCGATCGGTGTCTTACCTGGAAGTTTCTCAGATGGGTGTAGTATATGCCGTTCGCCGTCGATGGTTGGTATGAACAAATCGAGAGAGTGAGATCTCGCCGTCAGACTCACTTTGGCCTCAAGGTGCTGATCAGCTCCTGATCCATGGATCATCTTGACGCCCGGCAGCACCGCCAATCCTTCTTCGACTTGCATGGGTTAATTCCTATATGGTACTCAATGTATGATCAATCGATCGTTTAAGTGAATGATGAAAGATTTCGGTATAAGTGGTACTCCAAATCTGAAGTCCAATAACCGAACACGCCACCGGATTCTTGTGTCACCTCACGCTGCAACGAATTCAATGTGTGGACATGATGAATAATTTGACCGACGATACTAGTATCTGTAATGTACTACTTACTAGTTATTTAGTGTCACATTTTAACCATAGGTTTAACCAACAAGTACGCACTGAAAGTCCAATAGTACATAATATCCAACAAAATGAGGGTCGTATACAGCAGCTCACCACATATCAAGATGAATCAAGTTGTATATTTGCTGTTGGCATGAACCACATCGTCAGATGTCGGGTTTGCAAAAGCCATCCATCGCATGGAAGCTTGATGCCTTTCACACATCAAGATTATCCGCAAATGTGTCAACTAATCTCGGATATGGTGATCATGAAACCCATGGTATGATGTAAAACACCCCTCGCGAATGGAAGTTGTATAGCGGTAATCATCACCGTGATATGATCGATGATTGGTTGATGATCGGATAATTGAGCCCGAGGAACATGGAGTGGTTGCCGAGGCTGTAAACCCGCCTCAGTTGAATACGCCTCGCCCAATGAAGCTGGGATCTTTCTCAACACGGCAGCCATAGCCATCAATGTCACGTAACGCTGCATTGTAATCGCATGTGGTTTGATGAAATGGTTTGGTAATTTGGTACGCGTAAATGAGCATCAAATGACCACCGTCACTGAACGAGCGATAAACCACCAACCATCGGCTGGTATGATTCCGTCCTGAATCATGAAGGCCATCGATTTTGGGTCACAAACAATTCAAATTTGAGACCAAAAGGACAAAAATAAACAATCATGTTCGAGTATATGTGGAATTAAGATTATTATAATAGTGACACATATCAGACATGAGAATTGCAATGTCGGTCATAATCATACCCAAGTTAAAAATAAGCCAATGGCTTTCATATTCTAGCAATATATCATGGTTCAAACATCATGTAACAATGAGAGGAAAACAGATATGACAGGCCTACTATTTCTACCATAGCACTTACTACAGCTTATCATATCAACTCTAAGCAATAACATGCTGTTATAAAAATCTTGAAATGAGAGTAACATATAGCAATCATGAGGTTATACTCATAATATCTATTCTAACAATCATTAGATACCAATTGTTCTCATATCAACTCTAACAATAACATGTGTGGTCATAAAAATCTAGGAAATGAGAGGAACATATAGCAATGATGTGGTTATAGACATACTATATATTCTAAATTTGTAACAATGAACAAGCAATGTATTCTAAGGTAAAGATGAGATGAGATAGAACAATTACACGACGATAGATTCCACCAAGAGGCAGCCAATCTGTGTCGATCAAGATAAACGATGCCATCATGCACTATAGCATCGTGCATAAGTGTTGGGTAAAGAGGATCGATGATGAGCCATAACCATGTATGGCAATCGGATTCCGTGATAGACTAATCCCATGTTGAACACGGCAATGAGCTTGTAATCCATGTAGTCTTCTCGATGGTGTGCACTTCGCAGATTACAACCTTCAAGAAACAGAGGTCGAGCCAAAGCTCGACGGCCTCGTATGTAGTAGGCAGGAGTGTCCGCGGCGGCGAGGCTCGATGGCGGCGGTATCCAAAGATGGAAGGGTGATTCTCGCTGTGTAGATATCCACGAGACGCCACGACTACCGGATTGGTGGATGAGGACGATCCATATTTCATGCCCGCCCAAGAGTGGTCGCGCATGAAGGCGGTGTGGACGGTAGTGGTAGCATGTCGAGGGGCACCACGCAACCTCCAGGATCGCTGTCGGTGTCCGGGCCACCTGCGAGGATCGGGCATCGCCAGCAGTGGTGTCTTGAAAGAGCGCCGGTTGCGCATTTAGTAGACGGTACAAAGACACCGAGCATGCGGCCGACTGACGGTGCCGAGTAGGTCCATACGATTACAGATCTGCTCCAAGAGAACATCGGGAGGGAATTCCAATCGCTGCTCATGGTTAGGTCTGTTCGCCATTGGGTTTTTCGGTGCCTACGAGCCGGGAAGTGGATTCGTGGCAAGCGAAGAAGCCTCGTGGCCGAAAGCGTGAGCGGGGGATATGGTACGCGCGAGCTACCAAGGAAGATATGCTGGGCGGCGAAAGCAGAGCGGGGGATGAAAATGACGATGGGGGGAGAGAGGAGGAAGAAGAAGAGAGGAGGAAGAAGAGTGGAAGACGGGAAGAAAGTGCATTAAATCTCAATTCTACTACTACTACCAGATATACCGTCTTCTGAGTGTAAATAGTTACACCGATGACATGTGGGTCTACCACAAGAGGGCCCATATGTCGCTTAATGGAGGATGTAAGCATGCCTAGTGGCAAACATGATGGCAGTACGGGTAAGGCTGATTTAGTAACACCAACACGCTGTTCAGCTTATTAATTAAGTGTCCCTCCGTGCAGCGTATTGTCACTTCACCGCTAAGACTAGTTGAATAGTTCTTCTCCGACCGAGATGGGGAATAATGGATACGAAGACTTCTTTCTACATTATCCCTATGCCTCTACGCTCACTTCACTCATTTTGTTCGCATATAGTCACTTGTTGAAATCTTTAGAAAGACAAATACCAGATTTGGGAACGAGGGAGGATTTTACCCGTATTTGGGAACAAAGGAGTATCACCATATGGAGGAATAGAGGAAGCTTGAAATATGAACATGTCAATGGGAGGAAAGCCCCATGCATGCATGCAACATGCAACACCACACGCACATGGACGCACGCAACACTCACGCACCATGCGCACACAAGACACGACGCAACACACACGCCACGCTCAAGTGCTCAACCTACTCCCTACGTCTGGTGAAAGACTGACATTTAGAGATTTACATTACTGATAGGGCATTAACGCCCAAAAGTAGCAGATTTATGTGCATGCGACCATTGAGAGAAGAAGATTAAATGAAGGTCGTTGTATGTCTGTAATTAAGGATAGACATGTAGCCTATACCTAGAGCACAAGTTGGTGCATTAGTCAATCAATATCGATTTAGATTAGCTAAATGCATTGGAAGTGTAGATGTACTACACTTTTGTTTTTAGCTGATTTTGTTTCTACCAACCTATGTGTGGGACCTGTAAACCAGGTGACAATTTAACCACCAACAAAGTGCCACGCCGACTATGTGGCCGGTCAAGAGGGTGTGTTTCTACAATGAGCTAGTGATCGATAATCACCGCAAAACTATATATAGTGACCGTAAAGAGCGATTGTTACATACGCGACCGCCAGGTATTTTTCTCGCTTCAAATTAAGCCATATTAACCGGAAAGGACGCAGTATGGACTAGTACTAGTACTGCTTTGATGTGTCCCGTCAACTCACGAACGAGGAGAAGCTTGCTTACTACGCCTCTCCTCGCCCACGCGGTGGTTCGCAGGACGAGGAGAGGTTTTGACTACAACGCCTCTCCCCTCTCTCCCTCTCCCTCGCTTCGCCTCACAGACGTTCAACAGTGTCGATTGCCGTAAGCATAATGTGTACTGTAGTATCATCATTGTTGACCTTCCAAGAGGCGAGCCAAGCAAGGTTCACACGAGTATTAACTGTTGAACCTCCCGAAGAGGCAAAGAGCCAAGCGAAGGTTTTATAGGAGTTGTCCCTAGTAGCGAACGATGCTACTATATGATGATGCCGCCACGTCACGATATCCAAAGTTGTGCCACCTTTTTTTTCAAAGAGCATGGAGCCCTGCAACAACCACACAAGTTGCACGCATCACATAACACATTTACTAGTAATAAATTCTAAAGGACAAATGCCGTATGCCACAAGTTCATCTCCAATTCATGTGATAAATTTGTGCACGACTAGTCTACATATATTCACACATGCTCACAATTTATCGTACTCCACTTACACGCTATAGATGGGCTACATGTCCTCCTCCGTGTTCCAGCCCCTGTGTGTTCTTCATGGATGGCACGATCCATAGCGGTGGGCAACGGAATCATTGTCGCTTTCTAGTCCGTTCACACGATGGAGACTCATCCAAGCCGGGCGGCATAAATCGTGGATAGCGTGTCCCAAAGATGTCGCTCATCCGCGAAAGCGATCAAGACACAACCATGCTTCATGAACAGGCCTTCCGTCGTGGCACGGAAGGTGGCATCCGCTTCACAATGGGGTAGCTGTCCCCAATGAAAAGCGAGTACTTCCAAGAGTGTTCCTCGCACCCACGTAGCATCACGGGGTCGAACTCGCCCGCTCATCCGTACACGCGCATCTCAGATCTGACACATGGTGACGATATAGTCAAGGTCCATGCATAATAATGTTGTGCTCAAATATGGCGGTCAGTAATATTGTGCAGCAAATAGTACTACTCCGATATAGAGGAAGTAAAATAACTGCTTATTATATATAGCCACTTGGCTACATGGATGAGATAGTAAGACATGGAAAACAAAATGGTGGCAGCTAGTGGGTTCAAGTCTTCAAGGGCCTAGCTAGCTATACGCTGCCCTCCAAGGTAAAAGTACTCCTACTAGTACGTAAGTAGAGTACTAGTACAACAATGAAAGAGAAGGCGAGGGTTAAAAATGGAATACCGTAGATGGTGACGGTCCGATCGTAGATTGTGTGACCATGTTGCACATCAGGGTACCATGGGTAACGACTGCTAAGATAGTTGATCCCAATATGCCAAAGTCAGCTACAAGGTTCCGTGTTAGACCGAATCGCGGATGCAAATGCACATCCAGATCGGCGATCTTATTTTGATCGGGGATGACCGTCCGCAAAATAATGGAGTACCGTTAGGGATGCAAATGATGGTTTGTGCATTCCGCTTGTAATCGCATCGTAGGATGGCAACCAGATGAAACAAGTCCTCGCTTGTCACCGCGAAGATGCGCCTAGATGGCGCATATGCCTTCGAACGTAGGGGTACAAATCGCACCGCCAACATGCCAGCCTCCGCCACATTGCCTCTTGCATTGATGGCAACTTATGTCGAACACCGATGAGATAGTAATCATCGAGCCGCGCCGCTTTGTCGGAAGGTCCGCAATTGCTATCTTCTTCAATCTCATGTAGGCATCATACACGATTCGCCCAGCCAGTCCGGAAGGCCGATCCCAATGGTGGAGAAGGGTTCGGAACGGCCGCATCGTGGATGTTGTGCAAAATGATGGTGGTATCCGCCGAGGTATGCAAGCTCTTCGCTGGCACCCACCTGCACCTATATATAAGACAAGGCAGCGAGAAATTACGGATGGAAATGGAATAACTAAGTACTACATGATCAAACCCATTCGCCATCGGACAAAACCGACTACCTCTCAACGCCGGCAACTCTAGCGAGTCAACGTGCAACCATGGCCGAGAGCGTGGACTGCTCAAGGATTGTCCCATAGAAGAACCTTTCCTCGAGGACGATGGAAACCAACAAGCATGGCCTTTTCCCAAGCCATTTTAAGCACCATCTTGAAAAGTTGGCAGGAAGCACCGAGTCTTGCGGCGGTGAGGACGCCGAGCGGCGTAGCGATTTCTCCTGAGGATCATCGCCTGTCTCCAGCCACGACGAGGAGGAGAACCGCCTGGCTAATCCATGGGAGCAGCGACGAACCGCTTCTCTTCTTCGGGGAGGGGAATCAAGCAGGAGGAGATAAGAGCGTAGTAACCGCAGGCCTCGCCCTTCCAATCAGAGATCGCTATTATTTACTACTAGTACTAGCATTATGGGACGTTATGGGATTGCATTATACTGTAAATAATAGCACTAGTAAGAAATTTTTGGCACTAGCTAGTAGTTTTTGGCGGATTAAGAAATTTTGGGTATGTTTTTGCTATTTTTTGTACACGCCAACTAGTGTCAAAAATGTCTTACATTATGTGACGGAGGAGTACGTGATTACTGTAGAAAGATTAGTACTACTTTCTCAACTAGTAGTGCAGCTACTAGTGCTATGTACTGCATTTCTAGTATAGTGCACCAGTTTTGAACTCTTGAATCTGTACAAGGAGCTACAGTTGGAAGTGGAGGGTACTACTGTTTCTAGAACATCATTGTACTATCAATGCAGGGAAAGTACACCTGCATAGTGGCCTAGTGGGTACTGTGCTCTATTCAGTCAGCCTCTCACGTAGCTGCCTACTCACCGCCCTCTCACACACACACATTAGCAACCTGTTTATCACGACGTTATCGCAGGGGCGTAACATTTGAGTTATTTGATACATTGAGACTAGGCTGCTTCCATTTGTGGAGGTGTAATGGATCTCGCCGAACTTTGTTAGTAGTTCCTTCTTTATGAATGAGATGAAGCAAAGCGGCTCCATTTCAAAAAAAACACGCCAAGAGGAATTTCTTTATAGTAGAGCCGATAATGGAGTGAAGTCCATGCGCAACGCCACAAGCTACGTAGTAGTAGAGCACTTTACGCATGAGCCATATTGCACGCTTCCAATGCCCCGCCAGTTTTTCCTGCCTCGGCTTAATTGGGAGGCGCTAGTTTAAATATGCTACTAATGATGAGGAAGCTGCAAGCAGGTGCGGTTAGGGCAAGCACGCGAGCCACGGATGTCGGGAAGGAAAGCCCATTCACGGGCTAGGCTATCCAAGGCACCCAGATTAAAGTCGCATGTCCGCTTGACTTCAAAACTCAAACTACCCATGTAAAATATTGGCTCGCAGCAAGTTACTATTTAAAAAATGCCACCATGCTCGTCGGATCGAACCCACAAAACGAGGTATACACTGCTGACCACTAGTAGTACTCTCGTTGAGTACAACACAACCTAGAATCGCTTTTGTCGCTAGTAGTACATTGTTCCTCATACAAGAAACCCTATTATGCAAGAAACCACTAATAATGCCAAGAAACTACTACCACTTGCATACGTGGCAGACTTAAGATAAGACTACCTTATCAACCATTGTACATGCTTACCAACCAGCCCTACCAAGAAACGACTACTTACAAAGTGTCAATATAGGCATCGCCAACCCATGGCCCTGTTTGATACATTTGTTGTCAATCTAACCCTGCCATCCAAACACCACTTTGGTTAGAGTTAGTTCAGGTTAGAATCTAACCTCCTGACTTAGAGTATCCAAACAAGGCCCATGTCGCCTATTAACCGCTTTCAATTCGACCAAGCGCATGACTTGTGGGACCTACATGCCCACAAAATCCCGAGTGACCTCCTACCGCGCCCGGCCCACCCATCTCGGCCATGATCGGAAGCACTGTCACCGCGTATAGAGGTCAAAACCATTGGCGGAAGTGGATCCCATCTTAGGCAGCCCGATGCCAACTCCGTCAGCAGCTCGCTAGCTAGCCAAGATAGCTCCGGCCCGCTGTTGTCTCAAGGTTTGCTAGCTAGATTGGCACGAGGCGTGGCGGTTGTTTCCGTGGCGCACTGCATAAGGCTGGGGCTATCTCGGCTCGAGCGAAGGCCGGGCGACTTGCTCAAGCCAGTGGGCTCAACTCAGGCGGAGGCTGCAAGGCGTCCGCCTCGTCTCGCATGGAGCGGCGGCTGCTACGCCTTGAGCTTAATGGTTTTCTCAAGAGGAGAGGGTGATGCAGCAAGTGAATGTAAGTATTTCCTCAGCTTTTGAGAACCAAGTATCAATCCAGAGGAGGCTCAAAAGTCCCACGCACCTACACAAACAACTGAGAACTCGCAACCAACGCAATAAAGGGGTTGTCAATCCCTTCACGGCCACTTGCAAAGTGAGATCTAATAAAGATAGTATGATAAGATAAATATATTTTTGGTAGTTTATAATATAGATGCAAAAGTAAAGATGCAAATAAGTAAATTGGGAGCAATATGATAAGAGATAGACCCGGGGCCATAGGTTTCACTAGTGGCTTCTCTCAAGATAGCATAAGTATTACGGTGGTGAACAAATTACTGTCGAAAGCAATTGATAGAAGAGCGATAGTTTTGAGATTATCTAGGCATGATCATGTATAGGCATCACGTCCATAACAAGTAGACCAACTCCTGCCCGCATTCTACACTATTACTCCACATCGACCGCTATCCAAAGATGCATCTAGAGTATTAAGTTCATAAGAACAGAGTAACGATTAAGCAAGATGACATGATGTAGAGGGATAAACTCATGCAATATGATATAAACCCCATCTTGTTATCCTCGATGGCAACATACATACGTGCCTTGCAACCCTTTCGTCACTGGTAAGGACACCGCAAGATTGAACCCAAAGCACTTCTCCCATGGCAAGAAAGACCAATCTAGTAGGCCAAACTAAAATGATAAATCAAGAGACTTGCAAAGATAACTCAATCATACAAAGAATTCAGAGAAGATCCAAATATTATTCATAGATAAACTTGATCATAAACCCAAAATTCATCGATCTCGACAAACACACCGCAGAAGAGTTTACATCGAATAGATCTCCCAAGAGGGGAGAACATTGTATTGAGATCCAAAAGAGAGAAGAAGCCATCTAGCTAATAACTATGGACCCATAGGTCTGTGGTAAACTACCACAACTCATCGGAGGGGAAGGATGTTGATGTAGAAGCCCTCCATGGTTGATTCCCTCCCAGAAAGTGCAAGGGCTCCAAGATGGGATCATGGATACAAAAGGTTATGGCGGTGGAAATTGTGTTTCGTGGTGCTCCTGGATGTTTTGGGGTACATAGGTATATATAGGAAGAAGAAGCATGCTCAGGTCAGGGCCCACGAGACAGGGGCGGCTCTATAGGGGGCGCCCATCTCTCGTGGCTTCCTCGAAGCTTGACTTGCACTCCAAGTCATTCGATCACGCTTGCTCCAAAAATCACGCCCCAAAGGTTTCATTCCGCTTGACTGCTGATATTCCTTTTCTTCAAATAACCGAATAGGCAAAAAACAGCAATATGGGCTGGGCCCGTTAGTAGGTTAGTCCCAAAATGATATAATGTGTAAAATAAAGCCCATAAACATCCAAAAGGGGTAATATAATAGCATGGAACAATAAAAATTATAGATACATTTGAGACGATCAAGCATCCCCAAGCCTGCTTTTCCTCGAGTAGGTAAATGGTAAAAGAGAACTTTTAATGTGGAATGCTACCTAGCATAATTCATAATGTAATTTTCTTTTATTGTGGCATGAATGTTCAGATCCAAATGAATACAAAATAAAAGTTCATATTGATAAAAGAAATAGTAATACTTCAAGCATACTAATCAAAGTAATCATGTCTTCTCAAAATAGCTTGGCAAAAGAAAGTTCATCCCTACAAACCATATAGTTAGGCTATGCTTCATTTTTCACACAAATATGTTCCCAACTTCTATACCCCGACAAGCTGCCAATTGTTTCATACTTAAATAATCTCAAACTTTTTCAACCTTCACGCAATACATGATGCGTGAGCCATGGATATAGCACTATGGGTGGAATATAATATGATGATGGGGATTGTGTGGAGAAGACAAAAGGAGAAAGTCTCACATTGACGAGGATAATCAGAACGCCTGATTCGGCGCGCCTGTGTCCGCTGGCTATTCGCCTTTGCCATGTCATGTGCTTGCGTCTCTTTGACATGTCATCATCTGCATTTCATATCATGTCATCATGCGATTTCATTTTGCATACGTGTTCGCCTCATGCATCCGAGCATTTTCCCGCTGTCCGCTTTTGCAATCCGCACTTATGTCTCCCTACCCTTTTACCTCTTTTCGTGCGGGTGTTAAACGGTCTCGAATGGACCGAGGTTTGTCAAGCTGCCTTGGTATAGCACCGCAGACCGCCTGTTTCCTGCCATTTGAGGTCGTTTATACCCAACGGTTAACTGGCCCTCTTGAGTTGCAGCCCAACACCCTTCCAAACTGGCCTAAACCCATCTAACTCCCTCCATGTTTCGGTCGCTCGATCACGATCGTGGGCAAAACCGCACCTCATTTGGACTCTCCTATCTCTACCTATAAATTAGTCCCCTTCAAATTCGCGATGAAACCCCAAGCCCTAGTCATCCCTCTCTCGCGCGCCGGACACTTTCCCGCTGGCCGGACGTGTCCGTGTCCACTCACATAGCCCGCTGCAGCTAATGGCGCGACGCCACGGGCCCGGCGCCAAGGCCACGCCTGCCAGCCTGCCAAGGCCCTGCTCGCTCCGCCTGGCCCGCCAACCTGGCTACGGGCGCTACCGCTGCCGCCTCACGCTTCGGCCACGGAAGCGCCTCCGCCGCTTCCCAGCCGGCTGCCCTTCGTCAGCCTCTCTCACGGCCGAGCTGCTACCGCCCTGGCTGCCGCTGGGTTCGGTTGTCGCCACGCTCGCTTTTCTCCTCCGCCGCCAAGGTGCCACGCCTATGACACTTCTATGACGATAATTGTGACAAAACCTGGTATCATCATAGATGGTGGGGTCCTACTTATGACAAAAATCATGAAAGAAATGGGTTTTTCGCCCGGCAGGCCGGAGACGAATCGCATGACATTCTTTGGGCTGGCCCATGACGGAAAACCCCGTAGAAGCGAGGGCGAGGAAAATATCGGGGTTTGCCTGTGGGTGGTCGGGCCGAGCGATGCGCTGCTTTTCATATACGCACGCTGCCGAGGGTGCGAGGCGCTGGCTCTAATCAACCTGCGTAGGCTGGGCTCTAATTGAACCCGAGCGATTGCACCGCAGTTACGTGTTATCGAACCCGAGCAATCGACGATGGCTATTAACCAACCCGACGAATATTCTTCGCAATCGCCGCTAACCTGCCGATCGATGCTGCCTCGATGAACAGGAGCGCTGTTGGGGTTTGATGAACAGTTCCTGGGTGGATGAACAGAACCCATGTGTTGCCTCTGGTGAACAAGAGCGCTTGTCGGGGTTTGATGAACAGCCTTGGGGGGTGGATGAACAGACCCCGTGGTATTGCTCTCTCGATGAACAGACTCGATCGATCGATCCGGTTGGGGCTGAAGAACAGACCTGTGGAGGGTGGATGAAAGGAACACCCCGTGGAGGGCGGATGAAGAGACGGTGGAGGGTCGATGAATAGTAGCCCGTGGAGGGTGGTTGAATAGGAGCCCGTGGAGAGGGCTGGTTGAACAAAGAGCCGATGGAGAAAAGGCGGTGGAGGCTGGATGAACAGGAGCCCGGGGATGAACAATGCAGTGGAGGCCGGAGGAGGTCGACGTGGATGAACAGAGCCCATGGAGGCCGGAGGGGTCGATGGTGGAGATGAACAATATCCGTGGAGTCTCTGCTTTGCGGTACGCCACACCCTCCCGGCGAATAGGACCCTGCTTCGACGTAGGCCCAACACAAGTATGTTTCTCCATTTTGCGGTACGCCACACCCTCCCGATCATCAGACCCCTGCTTTCACCGTAGGAGGTCCGCTTTCTCCGCTTTTGCGATATGCTGCGCCCTCCCGGCGAACAGGATCCTGCTTAACGCGGGCTGGTCGAACACAAGGCCGCTTTCTCGTTCATAGACGCCAGCCTCGCTTCCATCGGCGTTCCGGCCCAAGCCTTCCGATGAACACGACGACGCATTTCGCTCCGACCCAGCCGGTTATTCTATGAACACGCATTTACGACGCTAAGCCCGCTACGACCCAGCCATATACATGAGCCCAGCCGCACGTATGGGCGAGTAGGCGTTCGAGACCCCGCCCGATGTAACGACGTATTATATTTTCTTTCTGCACACTTGCCGCAGCCGCGACGCAGAGCGCTATGTGCGCGCTTACCACGAACATCGCGGCGCTTCTAAATCGACCATTATGTATGTACACGCTCCCCACCAGAATGACAACGCCACGTGACAAGCCACTGTGTGGGTCCCGACTCGTGCACTTCTCATGCGAAGATGTAGCTGGTGGGTCCCAGCAGTGGGGTGAATCTTTGCCCGGACGACTTCCTTATGTGCGGCGAAGATGTAGCCGTGGGTCCCAGCAATGTGGGGAAACGTTGATTTAAACACGGTGGCCCATCCAAGGTCCTTGCTGCCGTGGAGGAATAATTATTTGCGCAGAATAAGGAGGCACTTCCTTGCCGCGTCAGACCCAGCTTATCGCCTCTCCACGCATACCCACGTCCGATGGAAGTCGCCTGACCACGCGACCACGCCACGCCGAGAGCACTGTGGTGGTGGACTACAATGAGGCGAGAAGGGACACGCGGAGCCGGGAAGACGCTGCGTGGATGCCCACACGAGGAGTATGAGGGTTCACCGTTCGCATGTGAGGTCGCTGCTGCCGCAGAATAACAGGGGTGGGGTGAGTAGAGGGATGACCGCCGCCGGTGGGAGTAGTAGGGGCGAGGTTTCCACAAGATCGCAGCAGCCGCCACGGGAGGCGTGGAGCACGAGGCACGACCGCGCTGGTTTGGGTACCGAGAAAGAAGACCGAGGTTGAAGAAGCACTACACCGTGGATGGACATCGACAATCACCGGAGCTAGAATGCATATTGACTAAGGTTACAAAGCCCTCCGTCTCACAACTTAGTAGGCCCACAAGTCAGCCTCGCCACTATACCGAGTCCCATAGGGGAGTATTCATTTTGTGCGTATAAGGAGGCACTTCCGCGCATGTAAGATATAGCTGGTGGGTCCAAGCCGCCGCGGAGGTAACGTTCCATAAAATACGAGGCCTTTCGGTGGGTTCCATGTCGTGGAGGAATCATTATTTTGCGCTGAATAAGGAGGCATTTTCATGCGGCGTCAGGACCCACTCTGTCAGCCTCTCCACGCATAGTCCACTTCAGATGCATGTCGGTCATTGACACATTGACCAGGCCACGCTGAGAGCACCTGGTGGACGATGGCGCAGCCCTAGGAAGGAAACACGGAGGCAGGGGAAGACTCGCAGTTGTTTCACGCGGAGGGGAGCACGATCATACGAGGGATTATCGGTCTGCCTCGCCGTCACGAGAATAACAACATGTGTGGGTGAGTAGAGGGATGGCTAGGCCAGCGATGGGAGTACGGGTGGGCGGAGGCTCACAAGGCAAAGACAGCCAGCCAAGGAGGAGGGAGAAGGCAGTCTCACCGGGCGCTTGTTTGAGCGGCCGAGCAGAAGCGAGATTGAAGAAGCACAACGTCCGTGGATGGACACCCAACAATACTGCTTGTGCGCCAACCTTTTTTAGGAAAGTCTCAAATCTGTGGAAAACATCGACAACCCATCTCATTATTTCTAATATTTACAGCCCATTTGCTAATTCTTAAGGTTTTTTGGAGCCCATATTCTTTTGTTAGCCTTACGCCCATATTGTGGCCACGTTAAAAATTATACGAATTTTGCATATTTCGTCCGGTCCCAACTGTTTTTAATCCCTAATTTCAGTCACATTCAAACTTATTTTAAAAATAAATTTTTATCAATATAAAATCCAACAAATTGTCCACGATAAAAAATCAATGCATTTAAAATCAAATGAAAAAAGAAATTTGAAACTAATTGCCGTTTGATGTGTTTTAAAAATGTACAACCCATTTCATTATCGATAGGCTATTTTCTTGGCCAATAATGAAGCTCTCTCGTTTGAAATTTTGCAGCCAACAGCCCGACAAAGCGACTTACTTGGTAAATCACAAAAACTAGGTTGTGGTCGTGGACCCATGCAACCTCTCCACGCACAAGACTTTTCGATGGAAGTCTCATTGACCACATGACCACGCCAGGCCGAGAGCACCAAGGCGGTGGACGACGAGGCCTAGGAAGGGGACGACGCGAGCCGGGAAGACGCGTGGATGCCCACGCGGAGAGGAGTACGGGTTCACGGTCTGCCGGGTGAGGCTGCCGCCAGAGAATAACAGGGGTGGGTGAGTGGAGGGATGGCCTGCCGTGGGAGTAGTATGGGCGGAGGCCTGCCAAGACAGCCGACCACGGAGGCGTGGAGCAGACGACGACGACGTCCCGCTTGGGCGGCCGGAGCAAGAAGACCAGAGGTTGAAGAAGCACTAAGGCCGTTGGATGGACATCGACGGTCAATGGAGCTAGAATCGTTTATTGACTAAGTTGACAAAGCCCTCCGTCCCCGCCAACTTAGTAGGCCCACAAGTCAGCCTCCCACTATGGTGGGTCCCAACTGTGGGGTATTCATTTTTTTGTGCGCATAAGGAGGCACTTCTCGCGCATGGAAGATATAGTTGGGGATCAGACCCATGCCGAGGGAACGTTGCTAACATGAGGCTCCTTCCGGCGGGTCCCGATGTCGTGGAGGAATCATTATTTTGCGCGAATAAGGAGGCATTCAGTGCGTCAGGACCCAGCTGTCGCCTCTCCACGCATGCAGTACCGATGGATGTCGCTCGCTGACCATGTTGACACGCCACGCCGAGAGCACTGTGGCGGTGGACGCACGAGGTCTACGAAGGGAACGGACGAGCCGGGAAGACACGGCAGGGCTGCCCACACGTGAGAGTATGAGGGTTGATGTGCTCATTGCCGCCGGAAAATAACAGAGGTGTGGGTGAGTAGAGGATAGACAGAAGGACGTAGTATATGATGGGTTGTGAGGCCTGCCAAAGCATAGCTGGCCACGGAGGCGGAGAGGCATGGTTCCGACGGCGCCTGGTTTGGGCGGTCAAGGTGAAGATCGAGACCAAGAAGACGATTGTCGCTAGATTGACATCTATTGGTGTGACGCTGTAGAGTCGATTGTTGACTAAGTTTTTTTGATAAACCTTTGTACGCATGAACTTAGTAGGCCCACAAGTCAGCCTCCAAATCTGTGGGCGTACAACATAGAGCCCATTTGCTTTTTTAATAATTTGCAGCCCATTTGCTAATTCTAAGTAATTTATTACAGCCCATTTTCTGTGACCACGGTCAAAAGTTCAACCTTATTTTGCATATTTCGTGAGTCCGAACTTTTGTAATCCCAAATGATAAACATTTTTAAGAACTTATTGATTTGCCAAAAAATCGCTTTTGTTTTTGTAAGCAAATAAGACGTGGGACAATTGAGTTGGTTTAAGGAAACCAAGGTAAAAAAATCAGCGCTGGGAGGAAACAACAACAAAAATAAGGATGTAAATATGAAAAGTGAATTTTATGTATTTTCAATATAATGATACGGTATATGAACTAGTAAAACTATAGGTAGAGATTAGAAAACGGATGTAGGACATGCTTTCAAGAGGAAAATAGAACTGGCTGTGTTTGATCAAGAAAAAGTGCCTGCATGTTGTAAGACAAAATATAACTAACGCCGGCGGCCAGAGGCCAAGAGATACCGCTGGATCTTTGTGCCCGTTGTCGCCATGGCTGGGCCTGTTAAAACAAAACCAAGCCCGGCAGCTACAGCCTAGTTGAAACTTGTTCGACCTGAAAAACAATATAATGCTCAATAAACTAGAGAATTCTGCAAGTACGCATCGATAACTGGATGCAACAGGATATTGTTTTTTCATCGATAATAAGAGCATGCACTTGTTTCAAAAATTTGGAGAACTGGAATTGAACGGCAGGTGCTTATGCTACCCATCAAATAAAAATCAGGTGCCTAAAATTCATTTCAAACAAATGATTCAGCTTTATATCCACGCCGACCCTCAAGATGATGGTTGTGCAAGTTCAAAAAGATCGTTAACAACAATACCAACTTGGGACGACAAGGTAGTACAAGTACCAATACCAAACTAACTTATAATCTTTTTACCCTGGCCCTAGTGTTCGCCTGTAGAAAATCTTGCAGGACCAGCCTCCGCCCTTCTCTTGCTCCAGTCCCCGAGGTGGTACCGTGCATCACCCGCTGGTCCTCTCTCTGGTCGGTTCTTGTTGTGCAGCACCGTAACCTTTTTGCTGCCTCGCCTGCCGCCGTTGACCATCACCGCAAGGTATTGCCGGTGTTGTGCCACATCGCTGCATGCCGCACCGATCAGATATCTTGTGACGCCGCCCACGCGTTCCCTTTTGAACGCCTCGAATTGGCCGGAAGAAATGCTTGCTTAGGCCACTCAAAGGTGATACCGCAGATTGCGAATACAGTGTTTTAGTGTACGAGTTGGCATTTTCATAACATCTTGGCATGTTACTACTTGTTTCACTTTTTATTAACTGTCAAATTGTAATTGCTTCACCAGGTCTCGCCTAAAAAGAAAAATAGAGCTATAAACAAAGGAATATGTTTGTGCAAGTAGACGGTCGATCGGTGTCTTACCTGGAAGTTTCTCAGATGGGTGTAGTATATGCCGTTCGCCGTCGATGGTTGGTATGAACAAATCGAGAGAGTGAGATCTCGCCGTCAGACTCACTTTGGCCTCAAGGTGCTGATCAGCTCCTGATCCATGGATCATCTTGACGCCCGGCAGCACCGCCAATCCTTCTTCGACTTGCATGGGTTAATTCCTATATGGTACTCAATGTATGATCAATCGATCGTTTAAGTGAATGATGAAAGATTTCGGTATAAGTGGTACTCCAAATCTGAAGTCCAATAACCGAACACGCCACCGGATTCTTGTGTCACCTCACGCTGCAACGAATTCAATGTGTGGACATGATGAATAATTTGACCGACGATACTAGTATCTGTAATGTACTACTTACTAGTTATTTAGTGTCACATTTTAACCATAGGTTTAACCAACAAGTACGCACTGAAAGTCCAATAGTACATAATATCCAACAAAATGAGGGTCGTATACAGCAGCTCACCACATATCAAGATGAATCAAGTTGTATATTTGCTGTTGGCATGAACCACATCGTCAGATGTCGGGTTTGCAAAAGCCATCCATCGCATGGAAGCTTGATGCCTTTCACACATCAAGATTATCCGCAAATGTGTCAACTAATCTCGGATATGGTGATCATGAAACCCATGGTATGATGTAAAACACCCCTCGCGAATGGAAGTTGTATAGCGGTAATCATCACCGTGATATGATCGATGATTGGTTGATGATCGGATAATTGAGCCCGAGGAACATGGAGTGGTTGCCGAGGCTGTAAACCCGCCTCAGTTGAATACGCCTCGCCCAATGAAGCTGGGATCTTTCTCAACACGGCAGCCATAGCCATCAATGTCACGTAACGCTGCATTGTAATCGCATGTGGTTTGATGAAATGGTTTGGTAATTTGGTACGCGTAAATGAGCATCAAATGACCACCGTCACTGAACGAGCGATAAACCACCAACCATCGGCTGGTATGATTCCGTCCTGAATCATGAAGGCCATCGATTTTGGGTCACAAACAATTCAAATTTGAGACCAAAAGGACAAAAATAAACAATCATGTTCGAGTATATGTGGAATTAAGATTATTATAATAGTGACACATATCAGACATGAGAATTGCAATGTCGGTCATAATCATACCCAAGTTAAAAATAAGCCAATGGCTTTCATATTCTAGCAATATATCATGGTTCAAACATCATGTAACAATGAGAGGAAAACAGATATGACAGGCCTACTATTTCTACCATAGCACTTACTACAGCTTATCATATCAACTCTAAGCAATAACATGCTGTTATAAAAATCTTGAAATGAGAGTAACATATAGCAATCATGAGGTTATACTCATAATATCTATTCTAACAATCATTAGATACCAATTGTTCTCATATCAACTCTAACAATAACATGTGTGGTCATAAAAATCTAGGAAATGAGAGGAACATATAGCAATGATGTGGTTATAGACATACTATATATTCTAAATTTGTAACAATGAACAAGCAATGTATTCTAAGGTAAAGATGAGATGAGATAGAACAATTACACGACGATAGATTCCACCAAGAGGCAGCCAATCTGTGTCGATCAAGATAAACGATGCCATCATGCACTATAGCATCGTGCATAAGTGTTGGGTAAAGAGGATCGATGATGAGCCATAACCATGTATGGCAATCGGATTCCGTGATAGACTAATCCCATGTTGAACACGGCAATGAGCTTGTAATCCATGTAGTCTTCTCGATGGTGTGCACTTCGCAGATTACAACCTTCAAGAAACAGAGGTCGAGCCAAAGCTCGACGGCCTCGTATGTAGTAGGCAGGAGTGTCCGCGGCGGCGAGGCTCGATGGCGGCGGTATCCAAAGATGGAAGGGTGATTCTCGCTGTGTAGATATCCACGAGACGCCACGACTACCGGATTGGTGGATGAGGACGATCCATATTTCATGCCCGCCCAAGAGTGGTCGCGCATGAAGGCGGTGTGGACGGTAGTGGTAGCATGTCGAGGGGCACCACGCAACCTCCAGGATCGCTGTCGGTGTCCGGGCCACCTGCGAGGATCGGGCATCGCCAGCAGTGGTGTCTTGAAAGAGCGCCGGTTGCGCATTTAGTAGACGGTACAAAGACACCGAGCATGCGGCCGACTGACGGTGCCGAGTAGGTCCATACGATTACAGATCTGCTCCAAGAGAACATCGGGAGGGAATTCCAATCGCTGCTCATGGTTAGGTCTGTTCGCCATTGGGTTTTTCGGTGCCTACGAGCCGGGAAGTGGATTCGTGGCAAGCGAAGAAGCCTCGTGGCCGAAAGCGTGAGCGGGGGATATGGTACGCGCGAGCTACCAAGGAAGATATGCTGGGCGGCGAAAGCAGAGCGGGGGATGAAAATGACGATGGGGGGAGAGAGGAGGAAGAAGAAGAGAGGAGGAAGAAGAGTGGAAGACGGGAAGAAAGTGCATTAAATCTCAATTCTACTACTACTACCAGATATACCGTCTTCTGAGTGTAAATAGTTACACCGATGACATGTGGGTCTACCACAAGAGGGCCCATATGTCGCTTAATGGAGGATGTAAGCATGCCTAGTGGCAAACATGATGGCAGTACGGGTAAGGCTGATTTAGTAACACCAACACGCTGTTCAGCTTATTAATTAAGTGTCCCTCCGTGCAGCGTATTGTCACTTCACCGCTAAGACTAGTTGAATAGTTCTTCTCCGACCGAGATGGGGAATAATGGATACGAAGACTTCTTTCTACATTATCCCTATGCCTCTACGCTCACTTCACTCATTTTGTTCGCATATAGTCACTTGTTGAAATCTTTAGAAAGACAAATACCAGATTTGGGAACGAGGGAGGATTTTACCCGTATTTGGGAACAAAGGAGTATCACCATATGGAGGAATAGAGGAAGCTTGAAATATGAACATGTCAATGGGAGGAAAGCCCCATGCATGCATGCAACATGCAACACCACACGCACATGGACGCACGCAACACTCACGCACCATGCGCACACAAGACACGACGCAACACACACGCCACGCTCAAGTGCTCAACCTACTCCCTACGTCTGGTGAAAGACTGACATTTAGAGATTTACATTACTGATAGGGCATTAACGCCCAAAAGTAGCAGATTTATGTGCATGCGACCATTGAGAGAAGAAGATTAAATGAAGGTCGTTGTATGTCTGTAATTAAGGATAGACATGTAGCCTATACCTAGAGCACAAGTTGGTGCATTAGTCAATCAATATCGATTTAGATTAGCTAAATGCATTGGAAGTGTAGATGTACTACACTTTTGTTTTTAGCTGATTTTGTTTCTACCAACCTATGTGTGGGACCTGTAAACCAGGTGACAATTTAACCACCAACAAAGTGCCACGCCGACTATGTGGCCGGTCAAGAGGGTGTGTTTCTACAATGAGCTAGTGATCGATAATCACCGCAAAACTATATATAGTGACCGTAAAGAGCGATTGTTACATACGCGACCGCCAGGTATTTTTCTCGCTTCAAATTAAGCCATATTAACCGGAAAGGACGCAGTATGGACTAGTACTAGTACTGCTTTGATGTGTCCCGTCAACTCACGAACGAGGAGAAGCTTGCTTACTACGCCTCTCCTCGCCCACGCGGTGGTTCGCAGGACGAGGAGAGGTTTTGACTACAACGCCTCTCCCCTCTCTCCCTCTCCCTCGCTTCGCCTCACAGACGTTCAACAGTGTCGATTGCCGTAAGCATAATGTGTACTGTAGTATCATCATTGTTGACCTTCCAAGAGGCGAGCCAAGCAAGGTTCACACGAGTATTAACTGTTGAACCTCCCGAAGAGGCAAAGAGCCAAGCGAAGGTTTTATAGGAGTTGTCCCTAGTAGCGAACGATGCTACTATATGATGATGCCGCCACGTCACGATATCCAAAGTTGTGCCACCTTTTTTTTCAAAGAGCATGGAGCCCTGCAACAACCACACAAGTTGCACGCATCACATAACACATTTACTAGTAATAAATTCTAAAGGACAAATGCCGTATGCCACAAGTTCATCTCCAATTCATGTGATAAATTTGTGCACGACTAGTCTACATATATTCACACATGCTCACAATTTATCGTACTCCACTTACACGCTATAGATGGGCTACATGTCCTCCTCCGTGTTCCAGCCCCTGTGTGTTCTTCATGGATGGCACGATCCATAGCGGTGGGCAACGGAATCATTGTCGCTTTCTAGTCCGTTCACACGATGGAGACTCATCCAAGCCGGGCGGCATAAATCGTGGATAGCGTGTCCCAAAGATGTCGCTCATCCGCGAAAGCGATCAAGACACAACCATGCTTCATGAACAGGCCTTCCGTCGTGGCACGGAAGGTGGCATCCGCTTCACAATGGGGTAGCTGTCCCCAATGAAAAGCGAGTACTTCCAAGAGTGTTCCTCGCACCCACGTAGCATCACGGGGTCGAACTCGCCCGCTCATCCGTACACGCGCATCTCAGATCTGACACATGGTGACGATATAGTCAAGGTCCATGCATAATAATGTTGTGCTCAAATATGGCGGTCAGTAATATTGTGCAGCAAATAGTACTACTCCGATATAGAGGAAGTAAAATAACTGCTTATTATATATAGCCACTTGGCTACATGGATGAGATAGTAAGACATGGAAAACAAAATGGTGGCAGCTAGTGGGTTCAAGTCTTCAAGGGCCTAGCTAGCTATACGCTGCCCTCCAAGGTAAAAGTACTCCTACTAGTACGTAAGTAGAGTACTAGTACAACAATGAAAGAGAAGGCGAGGGTTAAAAATGGAATACCGTAGATGGTGACGGTCCGATCGTAGATTGTGTGACCATGTTGCACATCAGGGTACCATGGGTAACGACTGCTAAGATAGTTGATCCCAATATGCCAAAGTCAGCTACAAGGTTCCGTGTTAGACCGAATCGCGGATGCAAATGCACATCCAGATCGGCGATCTTATTTTGATCGGGGATGACCGTCCGCAAAATAATGGAGTACCGTTAGGGATGCAAATGATGGTTTGTGCATTCCGCTTGTAATCGCATCGTAGGATGGCAACCAGATGAAACAAGTCCTCGCTTGTCACCGCGAAGATGCGCCTAGATGGCGCATATGCCTTCGAACGTAGGGGTACAAATCGCACCGCCAACATGCCAGCCTCCGCCACATTGCCTCTTGCATTGATGGCAACTTATGTCGAACACCGATGAGATAGTAATCATCGAGCCGCGCCGCTTTGTCGGAAGGTCCGCAATTGCTATCTTCTTCAATCTCATGTAGGCATCATACACGATTCGCCCAGCCAGTCCGGAAGGCCGATCCCAATGGTGGAGAAGGGTTCGGAACGGCCGCATCGTGGATGTTGTGCAAAATGATGGTGGTATCCGCCGAGGTATGCAAGCTCTTCGCTGGCACCCACCTGCACCTATATATAAGACAAGGCAGCGAGAAATTACGGATGGAAATGGAATAACTAAGTACTACATGATCAAACCCATTCGCCATCGGACAAAACCGACTACCTCTCAACGCCGGCAACTCTAGCGAGTCAACGTGCAACCATGGCCGAGAGCGTGGACTGCTCAAGGATTGTCCCATAGAAGAACCTTTCCTCGAGGACGATGGAAACCAACAAGCATGGCCTTTTCCCAAGCCATTTTAAGCACCATCTTGAAAAGTTGGCAGGAAGCACCGAGTCTTGCGGCGGTGAGGACGCCGAGCGGCGTAGCGATTTCTCCTGAGGATCATCGCCTGTCTCCAGCCACGACGAGGAGGAGAACCGCCTGGCTAATCCATGGGAGCAGCGACGAACCGCTTCTCTTCTTCGGGGAGGGGAATCAAGCAGGAGGAGATAAGAGCGTAGTAACCGCAGGCCTCGCCCTTCCAATCAGAGATCGCTATTATTTACTACTAGTACTAGCATTATGGGACGTTATGGGATTGCATTATACTGTAAATAATAGCACTAGTAAGAAATTTTTGGCACTAGCTAGTAGTTTTTGGCGGATTAAGAAATTTTGGGTATGTTTTTGCTATTTTTTGTACACGCCAACTAGTGTCAAAAATGTCTTACATTATGTGACGGAGGAGTACGTGATTACTGTAGAAAGATTAGTACTACTTTCTCAACTAGTAGTGCAGCTACTAGTGCTATGTACTGCATTTCTAGTATAGTGCACCAGTTTTGAACTCTTGAATCTGTACAAGGAGCTACAGTTGGAAGTGGAGGGTACTACTGTTTCTAGAACATCATTGTACTATCAATGCAGGGAAAGTACACCTGCATAGTGGCCTAGTGGGTACTGTGCTCTATTCAGTCAGCCTCTCACGTAGCTGCCTACTCACCGCCCTCTCACACACACACATTAGCAACCTGTTTATCACGACGTTATCGCAGGGGCGTAACATTTGAGTTATTTGATACATTGAGACTAGGCTGCTTCCATTTGTGGAGGTGTAATGGATCTCGCCGAACTTTGTTAGTAGTTCCTTCTTTATGAATGAGATGAAGCAAAGCGGCTCCATTTCAAAAAAAACACGCCAAGAGGAATTTCTTTATAGTAGAGCCGATAATGGAGTGAAGTCCATGCGCAACGCCACAAGCTACGTAGTAGTAGAGCACTTTACGCATGAGCCATATTGCACGCTTCCAATGCCCCGCCAGTTTTTCCTGCCTCGGCTTAATTGGGAGGCGCTAGTTTAAATATGCTACTAATGATGAGGAAGCTGCAAGCAGGTGCGGTTAGGGCAAGCACGCGAGCCACGGATGTCGGGAAGGAAAGCCCATTCACGGGCTAGGCTATCCAAGGCACCCAGATTAAAGTCGCATGTCCGCTTGACTTCAAAACTCAAACTACCCATGTAAAATATTGGCTCGCAGCAAGTTACTATTTAAAAAATGCCACCATGCTCGTCGGATCGAACCCACAAAACGAGGTATACACTGCTGACCACTAGTAGTACTCTCGTTGAGTACAACACAACCTAGAATCGCTTTTGTCGCTAGTAGTACATTGTTCCTCATACAAGAAACCCTATTATGCAAGAAACCACTAATAATGCCAAGAAACTACTACCACTTGCATACGTGGCAGACTTAAGATAAGACTACCTTATCAACCATTGTACATGCTTACCAACCAGCCCTACCAAGAAACGACTACTTACAAAGTGTCAATATAGGCATCGCCAACCCATGGCCCTGTTTGATACATTTGTTGTCAATCTAACCCTGCCATCCAAACACCACTTTGGTTAGAGTTAGTTCAGGTTAGAATCTAACCTCCTGACTTAGAGTATCCAAACAAGGCCCATGTCGCCTATTAACCGCTTTCAATTCGACCAAGCGCATGACTTGTGGGACCTACATGCCCACAAAATCCCGAGTGACCTCCTACCGCGCCCGGCCCACCCATCTCGGCCATGATCGGAAGCACTGTCACCGCGTATAGAGGTCAAAACCATTGGCGGAAGTGGATCCCATCTTAGGCAGCCCGATGCCAACTCCGTCAGCAGCTCGCTAGCTAGCCAAGATAGCTCCGGCCCGCTGTTGTCTCAAGGTTTGCTAGCTAGATTGGCACGAGGCGTGGCGGTTGTTTCCGTGGCGCACTGCATAAGGCTGGGGCTATCTCGGCTCGAGCGAAGGCCGGGCGACTTGCTCAAGCCAGTGGGCTCAACTCAGGCGGAGGCTGCAAGGCGTCCGCCTCGTCTCGCATGGAGCGGCGGCTGCTACGCCTTGAGCTTAATGGTTTTCTCAAGAGGAGAGGGTGATGCAGCAAGTGAATGTAAGTATTTCCTCAGCTTTTGAGAACCAAGTATCAATCCAGAGGAGGCTCAAAAGTCCCACGCACCTACACAAACAACTGAGAACTCGCAACCAACGCAATAAAGGGGTTGTCAATCCCTTCACGGCCACTTGCAAAGTGAGATCTAATAAAGATAGTATGATAAGATAAATATATTTTTGGTAGTTTATAATATAGATGCAAAAGTAAAGATGCAAATAAGTAAATTGGGAGCAATATGATAAGAGATAGACCCGGGGCCATAGGTTTCACTAGTGGCTTCTCTCAAGATAGCATAAGTATTACGGTGGTGAACAAATTACTGTCGAAAGCAATTGATAGAAGAGCGATAGTTTTGAGATTATCTAGGCATGATCATGTATAGGCATCACGTCCATAACAAGTAGACCAACTCCTGCCCGCATTCTACACTATTACTCCACATCGACCGCTATCCAAAGATGCATCTAGAGTATTAAGTTCATAAGAACAGAGTAACGATTAAGCAAGATGACATGATGTAGAGGGATAAACTCATGCAATATGATATAAACCCCATCTTGTTATCCTCGATGGCAACATACATACGTGCCTTGCAACCCTTTCGTCACTGGTAAGGACACCGCAAGATTGAACCCAAAGCACTTCTCCCATGGCAAGAAAGACCAATCTAGTAGGCCAAACTAAAATGATAAATCAAGAGACTTGCAAAGATAACTCAATCATACAAAGAATTCAGAGAAGATCCAAATATTATTCATAGATAAACTTGATCATAAACCCAAAATTCATCGATCTCGACAAACACACCGCAGAAGAGTTTACATCGAATAGATCTCCCAAGAGGGGAGAACATTGTATTGAGATCCAAAAGAGAGAAGAAGCCATCTAGCTAATAACTATGGACCCATAGGTCTGTGGTAAACTACCACAACTCATCGGAGGGGAAGGATGTTGATGTAGAAGCCCTCCATGGTTGATTCCCTCCCAGAAAGTGCAAGGGCTCCAAGATGGGATCATGGATACAAAAGGTTATGGCGGTGGAAATTGTGTTTCGTGGTGCTCCTGGATGTTTTGGGGTACATAGGTATATATAGGAAGAAGAAGCATGCTCAGGTCAGGGCCCACGAGACAGGGGCGGCTCTATAGGGGGCGCCCATCTCTCGTGGCTTCCTCGAAGCTTGACTTGCACTCCAAGTCATTCGATCACGCTTGCTCCAAAAATCACGCCCCAAAGGTTTCATTCCGCTTGACTGCTGATATTCCTTTTCTTCAAATAACCGAATAGGCAAAAAACAGCAATATGGGCTGGGCCCGTTAGTAGGTTAGTCCCAAAATGATATAATGTGTAAAATAAAGCCCATAAACATCCAAAAGGGGTAATATAATAGCATGGAACAATAAAAATTATAGATACATTTGAGACGATCAAGCATCCCCAAGCCTGCTTTTCCTCGAGTAGGTAAATGGTAAAAGAGAACTTTTAATGTGGAATGCTACCTAGCATAATTCATAATGTAATTTTCTTTTATTGTGGCATGAATGTTCAGATCCAAATGAATACAAAATAAAAGTTCATATTGATAAAAGAAATAGTAATACTTCAAGCATACTAATCAAAGTAATCATGTCTTCTCAAAATAGCTTGGCAAAAGAAAGTTCATCCCTACAAACCATATAGTTAGGCTATGCTTCATTTTTCACACAAATATGTTCCCAACTTCTATACCCCGACAAGCTGCCAATTGTTTCATACTTAAATAATCTCAAACTTTTTCAACCTTCACGCAATACATGATGCGTGAGCCATGGATATAGCACTATGGGTGGAATATAATATGATGATGGGGATTGTGTGGAGAAGACAAAAGGAGAAAGTCTCACATTGACGAGGATAATCAGAACGCCTGATTCGGCGCGCCTGTGTCCGCTGGCTATTCGCCTTTGCCATGTCATGTGCTTGCGTCTCTTTGACATGTCATCATCTGCATTTCATATCATGTCATCATGCGATTTCATTTTGCATACGTGTTCGCCTCATGCATCCGAGCATTTTCCCGCTGTCCGCTTTTGCAATCCGCACTTATGTCTCCCTACCCTTTTACCTCTTTTCGTGCGGGTGTTAAACGGTCTCGAATGGACCGAGGTTTGTCAAGCTGCCTTGGTATAGCACCGCAGACCGCCTGTTTCCTGCCATTTGAGGTCGTTTATACCCAACGGTTAACTGGCCCTCTTGAGTTGCAGCCCAACACCCTTCCAAACTGGCCTAAACCCATCTAACTCCCTCCATGTTTCGGTCGCTCGATCACGATCGTGGGCAAAACCGCACCTCATTTGGACTCTCCTATCTCTACCTATAAATTAGTCCCCTTCAAATTCGCGATGAAACCCCAAGCCCTAGTCATCCCTCTCTCGCGCGCCGGACACTTTCCCGCTGGCCGGACGTGTCCGTGTCCACTCACATAGCCCGCTGCAGCTAATGGCGCGACGCCACGGGCCCGGCGCCAAGGCCACGCCTGCCAGCCTGCCAAGGCCCTGCTCGCTCCGCCTGGCCCGCCAACCTGGCTACGGGCGCTACCGCTGCCGCCTCACGCTTCGGCCACGGAAGCGCCTCCGCCGCTTCCCAGCCGGCTGCCCTTCGTCAGCCTCTCTCACGGCCGAGCTGCTACCGCCCTGGCTGCCGCTGGGTTCGGTTGTCGCCACGCTCGCTTTTCTCCTCCGCCGCCAAGGTGCCACGCCT
>JAHIAM010001978.1:0-26640 GCA_021605205.1 Aegilops longissima | reverse complement strand
CACTAGTCTCAAGGAAAAGGGCAAAGGAAGAAGGGGAACTTAAAAAGAACGGCAAGCGTTTTACCGAAAGAAGCCCAAGTCCCCAAGCCCAGACTAAGTGCTTTTGCTACAATGGAATTGGTCACCGAAGCGGAACTACCCCAAGTTTTTGGATAAGAAGGATGGCAAAGTGAACAAAGGTATATTTGATATACAGATTATTGATGTATTTTTACTAGTGTTATAGAACCCTGTATTTGATACTTTTCAAAGTAGTAATCAAACGGAGTTGCGTAAGAATGAAACTAGTTGAAGGGGAAGTGACGATGAGTTTGGAAGTAGTTCCAAGATTGATATGATCATCATCGACACTCCCTATACTTTCGGATTAGTGGGAACCTAAATAATGTTATTTGGTGTTGAGCATAAATATGATTTGATCATGTTTATTGCAATACGGTTATTCATTTAAGTAAGAGAATAAATTGTTGTTCGCTTACATGAATAAAACCTTATATGGTTACACACCCAATGAAAATGGTTCATTGATCTCGATCGAGTGATACAATATTCATAATTTGATGCAAAAGATGCAAAGAATTGATAGTGCAACTTATTTGTGGCACCGCGCTTTATATCGGTAAACGATGAAGAAACTCCATTCGATGGACTTTTGGAATCACTTGATTATGAATCATTGGTATTTAACCGTGCCCTTTTGGGCAAGATGACTAAACTCCGTTTCCAACAATGGAAAAGCTAGACTTATTGGAAATAATACATACCGATGTATGGATCCAATGAGTGTTGATGCTCGGGTATCGTTTTTTCCGACTTCAAGATGATTTGAGTAGATATTATATCTACTTGATGAAACATAAGTCAAATAGTTGAAAGGTTCAAAGAATTTAGTGAAGTGGAAAATCATCGCAACAAGAAAATAAAAGTTTCTGCGATCCGATCGGGAGATGAATATTTGAGTTACGAGTTTGGTCTTCAATTAAAAAATGTGAATAGTTTCACACCACGCCACCGAACACCACAATGTTATGGTGTGTCCGAACGTCAAATGATTTTATTTTGATATGGTGCATCTATGATGTATCTTACCGATTTACCACTATCGCTTTGGGGTTATGCATTAGAGACACCGATTCACGCTAATAGGGCACCATCTAAACTGCTGAGATGACACCGATGAACTATGGTTTAGCAAGAACCTGTGCGCTTAAAGTTTGAGTTGTGATGTTATTGAAAAGTTTTCACCGATAAGCTCGAACCCAAATCGAGAAGTGCCTTCATAGAATACCCAAAGGTAACTATTGGGTACACCTTCATCACAGATCCAAGCAAGATATTTGTTGTTAAGATGGATCTTTTCTAGAGAAGAAGTTTTCCAAAGAAGTGGGGAGGAAAGTAGAAACTTGATGAGGAATTGTACCTTCCCTTATTGGAAAGTAGTTCATCACGTAAATCAGTTCCAAAGGATTCCTAACCAATTAGTGAGGAAGTTAATGATGATGATCATGAAACTTCGATCAAGTTGTTAAAACCTCGAGGTCTTCCAAGTAAGATCCCACTGAGTGGTAGGTAATCCTATTCTAGAAGTCATGTTACTAGACCATGATGAACCTACAACTATGAGGAAGCGATGATGAGCCCAGATTCCAAATGGCTTGAGGCCATGAAATCTGAGATGGGATCCATGTATGAGAACAAAATGGACTTTGATGAGTTGCCATGATCGCAAGCCATGTTATATAAATGGATCTTCAAGAGGAAGACAAATGCTGATAGTAGTGTTATATTCAAAGCTCGATTGTCCAAAAAGGTTTTCCAAAGTTCAAGGTGTTGACTACAATGAGATTTTTCAACGAGGATGCTTAAGTCTGTTAATCATTTAAGATTGCCACATTTTATGAAATCTGGCAAATGGATGTCAAAAACTTCTTTAATGGATTTATTAAAGAAGAGTTGTATATGATGCAACCAAGGTTTTGTCAATCCTAAAGGTGCTAAAAATGTGCAAGCTCCAATGATCCATCAATGGACTGCAAGCATCTCGAGTTGGAATATACGCTTTGATTTGTTGATCAAAGATATGATTTTATAGACTTTTGGAAAGCCCGATTTACAAGAAAGTGAGGGAGCACTAAATTTTGATAAGTATATGGAATGACATATTGTTGATCGGAAATAATGTAGAATTATTCTCAAAGCATAAAGGAGTGTTTTTTTTCAAAGAAAGACCTCTGAAGGTTTTAATATTGAGCATCAAGATCTATAGAGATAGATCAAGACGCTTGATAAGTTTTTTCAATAAATATATACCTTGTCAAGATTTTGAAGTAGTTCAAATGGAACATAAAAAAAGTTCTTGCCTCGGTTGCAAAGGTGTGAAATTGAGTAAGACTCAAATCCCACCACGCAGTAAAATAGAAAAAGAATGAAAGTCATTCCTATGCCTCACCATAGGTTCTATAAAGTATGCTATGCTATGTACTGATCTATTGTATACCTTGCTCAATTTGGCAGGAGTACAATGGTGATCTAGGAGTAGATCATCGACATTGGTCAAGAACATCCTTAGTGAGGACTAAGGAAATATTTCTCGATTATGGAGGTGTAAAAAGCCCGTCAGAAGAGTTACATCGATGCAAGTTTTACACTCGATCCGATGACTCTAAGTCTCAATCTGATACATATTGAAAGTGGAGCAATTAGCTAGAGTAGCTCCGCAAGAGCATTGTAGACATAGAATATTTAAAATAGATACGCTCAATGTGATGCACTGCTGACTAAGCTTCTCTCACGAGCAAAACATGATCATACCTTAGTCACATAGCGATGTGAACTAGATTATTGACTCTAGAAACCTTTGGGTGTTGGTCACATGACGATGTGAACTATGGGTATTAATCACATACGATGTGAATATTAGTGTTGAATCACATGATGATGTGAACTAGATTATTGACTCTAGTGCAAGTGGGAGATCAAGGAAATATGCCCTAGAGGCAATAATAAAGTTATTATTTATTTCCTTATTTCATGATAAATGTTTATTATTCATGCTAGAATTGTATTAACCGAAACATAATACATGTGTGAATACATAGACAAACAAGATGTCACTAGTATGCCTCTATTTGACTAGCTTGTTAATCAAAGATGGTTATGTTTCTAACCATGAACAAGGAGTTGTTATTTGATTAACAAGGTCACATCATTAGTTGAATGATCTGATTGACATGACCCATTCCGTTAGCTTAACACTTGATCGCTTAGTATGTTAATGCTTTCTTCATGACCCATACATGTTCCTATAACTATGAGATTATGCAACTCCTGCATCGAGGAACACTTTGGTACTACCAAACGCCACAACGAATCGGGTGATTATAAAGGAGTACTACAGGTGTTCCAAAGGTACTTGTTGGGTTGGCGATTTCGAGATTAGGTTTTGTCATCTATTGTCGGAGAGGTATTCCAGTGCCTTCTCGTAATGCACATCACCTAAGCCTTGTAAGCATTACAACTAATGAGTTAGTTGTGAGATGATGTATTACGAACGAGTAAAGAGATTACCGAACTAGATTGAACTAGGTATTGATACCGACGATCAATCTCGTAAGTAACATACCGATGACAAAGGGAACAACGATGTCGTTATGCGGTTTGACCGATAAAGATCTTCAGAGAATATGTAGGAACCAATATGGGCATCCAGGTTCCGCTATTGGTTATTGACCGAGAATGGTTCTAGGTCATGTCTACATAGTTCTCGAACCCGTAGGGTCCGCACGCTTAACGCTTCGGCGATGTCATAATGAGTTTATAAGTATTGATGCATCAAGGTTGTTCGAGTCCCGGATGTGATCACGGACATGACGAGGAGTCTCAAATGGTAGACATAAAGATTGATATATTGAAGCCTATGTTTGACTTCGAATGGTTCCGAGGAAAACAGGATATTATCGAACACCGGGGTTACCGAACCCGGGGTATATGGGCCTTCATGGGCCTTGAGGGAGAAGGAGAAGGGCCCAGGGTGGCTGCGCCTCCCTTCCAAATCGAATAGGACAGGAGAGGGCGCGCCTTCCCCTTTCCCTCCCCAATCCTATCCAACTAGGAGGGGGGAGTCCTACTCCTGGAGTAGGACCTCCCTTCGCGCCCAGGGCCGCCACCTCCCCTTGTCTCTTTATATACGGGGCAGGGCACCCCAAACACAAGTTGATCTACGGATCTTTCTTAGCCGAGGGGTGCCCCTTCCACCATATTCCACTTTGTCATATCGTCATGAGCTTAGGCAAAGCCCCGCCGGAGAAGTCATATCGCGAGCTTAGGCGGCCCCGCCGGTGGAGATCAACATCGCCCACGCCGCGGTGACGGAACTCATCCCTCCTCTCTTCTCGTGGATTGCCCGACCTCTATGTATGATATGGATAGGCCTCCATTTCACACACATTGCATGCAAAATTTTGTTTGAGATGTCATCACACATATTCCCACAAATAATTCACAAAATCAACCCCCCACCCCACCCCCACCCCCACCAAAAACAAAAACACTCACTAACGCTGTTTGTATCTCTCACACACCCACGAGGGGGGGGACGGCACGAAGAGAAGAGGTGCATGCACGCACGCATTCTGCCTCTTTCCCAACCACACCCGCTGGGTACACGGTGGAGCCTATTTCTGATTTAAAAAGGCAGCCCACGGTAATTTGGCATGCATCAAGTTGTCCACTTGGTGGAGGGAGGATCGCTTCACCACGGTGAACAAACAAATTGCATTTGACGTGCTATGTTAAATTAAAAAAGAGGCAAACCATGTGGGGCCTACCTTAGAGGCAAGGCTCTATACATCGAGTACTTTTGATGTGTCCTCACAACTGCAGAACGAGGAGAAGCTTGCTTAGTATGTTGCCTCCCCGCCCACGGCGCCGTGGCTCGCAGGATGAGGTGAAGCTTGCTCCTCCCTCCATGTGGCTCGCAGGACGAGGAGAAAAATTTACTACCCCTCCGCTTACTCCTCGCCCTACTACCTTGGTTATAGAGATTATATCATATTGTTTGGAATATATATGTCCTTAGTAGATTTCAATATGAACTACTAGTACATACTCCAAACACCGATGTATATAGACATATTTTAGAGTGTACATTCACTCATTTTGCTCGTATGTAGTAGCACTCTCCTTCTAACCTCGCTTACGGTGGACGTGCAGCAATTCATTCGGTCTCATATAGCCGTAACGATATATACTGACTACCATTATTGCTCGATTTCCCAAGAGGCTAAGAGCCAATCGCAAGGTTAATATTTTGGAGATGCCAAGCAAGGTTATAGGAGAACGTAGTAGGTGCCGCCGCCATTTATAAATATTTTTTTCTTCAAGGCACGACGCAATATGATAGGTTCATATGGAGAGAAAAGGAAACCGCCCACTATATACATAGTCGACGGGCCAGCCTACACGTTGCTTGTCGGGCTGTTTTCACACTTCTCGCACAAAACGACTGGCCACATCTCTAACATCCTGCGGATCACGCCCGCTTGGGGAAGGGGTGGATGCTTAGTGTAGATGGGTGTTCCGCCGACGTACCCAATCGGCACGCCCCGATCAGGGGTCCCCGCTGCCTTCTCACAAAGCCGTGAGGTTGCCTTCGCCCTTGCTCACCGCCGACGTAAGGCTTGCCGCCCCGCCGCCTCCTCAAGGTCGAGCTACGCCTCGTGTAACTCCTTTACAGCCTTTGCACCATCGCTTCCAAATTGCCCACATCACTCCTGGATATTTCTACTTTGCCCTCAAGACATACCTCGAGCAATTTCATCTACGCATCAGATTTGTGATGAGTTTATGTCTCATCAACTAGTCCTAGTAATCTTATTCTAATCACGCTTCTTCAACTTTCACAGTGGATGCTCATCTCGATTTTGGTGAAACTGCACAAAATGATCCGATGGTCAAAAGGTTGCAAACTTCATTTATTAGGAAGCTCAACGCTGCCAAGAAATTGAAGCCCGTCGTGGTTCACGTTCAAGGGCTAGGGACCCATGGATCGCTTTTTTCTTTCTCGCTCCAAAATAAGTGTCAACTTTAGTAGTAGTACAACTTTGTACTAAAGTTTGCACAAAGTTGAGACACTTATTTTGGAACGGAGGGAGTACATATTTGCTATGATCTCACAATCATTGAGATGAGCATGCATGTTAGTCTCCTTTGTATTTGATGAAATGTTGCAACGGGCAACCTTGGACGCAAGATACATGTAACAGAGCTGAAGTTCATAGCATTGTACAAATTTATCTCGGTGATAAATTACAGACGTACTAGTACTATACTAGTACTTCCTCCGTTTAAATATAAGTCTTTGTAGAGATTTCACCATTAACCACATGGATGTATATAGATGCATTTAAGTGTAGATTCATTCATTTTGTTCCGTATGTAGTTCACCTAGTGGAATCTCTACAAAGACTTATCTACTAGTAATAGCTAGCCCCACTACTAGGAATTTCTATCCTCTCCTTGAGCCACATCATCAAAATTGACGAGCCGTTAGATGAAGTAAATCAGTCATAATAGCATTCTGATCTAGACGTTGAGAGGCTCAAGACTAACCACATGCAAGCATGCAGAAATACCGGGCACATGCATGTGAGTGGGTTTTAAATCACATCAACATGTTCTGCATGCAAGCATGCACCGTAGCATGCATGTAAGTGAGCTTTTAAGTCCCATTAACATGTCAAAAAGAAAAATATAATCCCATTATGCGAGGAGTTGGCTGATCATTTTTCCTTATGTGGGATGATCTAAATGATGATGGAGTTTATTTAGTTTGGCTACCACATTTGTCATGCGGTTATAGATTTTTTAGTTCTATGAAATCGATAATTTTGCGCAGAGAGATATACCTGTTCCAAGGCAACGCTGGGACTCATCTAGTAATATTTAGGAACGGAGGGAGTACTATGTAAAGAGTTAGGTGTCGCACGGTGATAGTGTGAGGTGGGCCATGTAATCACCGAGCCATGTGTTTTCACTGCTTCTTGCACTCCTCCGCCTAAGAATGGAGAAAATTGTAATCTACTTACCTCCTTGTCAAAGCGTGGGACATCCAAGAGTCCTACCACCTCAAGAATAAAGACCAATGAGCCATCAAATCACATAGACCCAGCAAAGAAGTTGGATTGACGAAGCAACCATCACTCTTGCGCTGCTGAGAGGTCGTGGTCCGCCTGCCTGTGCATGAATGCGCACCGATTTTGGAGCGGGCACGACAAGCTGGCGGAGATGCTGGCAAGGGAGGCTTGGGTGGCCAGTGGTCAGAGCGGCGTGGCAGCTGTCCGTCAGATGTCCCTACGGACACGCCCGAAACGAGAGGATGCACCAACTCTCGCTGCTAAAATCGCACACTACACACCATATCTTCAGGGAGTAGGTCGATCTTCGCACTTCTAACACACACATGCCGTTAAACACACACACGCACACGCACGCACCTTGGTCCTGCTGCACCTTCTAACGTGACTTATTACACCTAGACGGAGGGAGTAGTAAGTATAAGATACGGTGGCACACCGACTTAAGTCGAATACAAGTGCCCAAAATTTGTGTGCATGTTATAATAAGGATTCACTTAAAATAGTACGTGAGCTAACGAGGGATCAATTGGACAGTGTTCCCGAAAAGAGCGAGATGTGTGAGGTAGTAAGATACACCGGGCGCTTTTAATTTTCTTATTAATTTGTTTGTTTCACCTCCGACCGGTGGGACCCAACGCTCACGGAGAGAGGTAAGGTGACTAAGGCTGCATTATTTCGCACCACTGGGATAGTCTTACCACCAAAGCCACATGACACGATTATGATTGAAATCCTAATGACTCCCACACACACACAAAAAACACGGCATGCCTGTCACACTAATGCAGGAATGTATAAAGGTTATTTTCTCTCGCTGAACATAACGGAGGGTTGTGTAGCTGGTTAGCCTCGTTTCATCAAACTTGAGGTCTCGGGTTCGATAACTACACTTGAGCATAATTTTTGCTAAGAGGATTCTTTGATCGGTCAAAATGTTTTCTAGGGTTTGCACGCTTCACACTCTCTCCAAAGATATATATACACGCCGGAGCCTCGCCGCTTGTAGTTGCTCTTCACACTCTTCGCTCTCTCCTCCCGCTGGATCCGCGCCAGTAGTTGCTCTTCACACTCTCTCGCCTCTCCAGATCTAAACAAGACTTCTTCCTCTCTCTCCTCATCGCTGCTCAAAGAGCCGGCAGGATCCGTCCGCGGAAGGGAAGGAGGCTTAACGCTGTCGCTGGCCGGTGAGGAGGGAATCCACCATCGGGCGCTGTTGTTCACTTTCCACCCAACAAGCGGCGCTGAGGGCCTCCCACCTTTCTTCGCCGTCTGTTGCAATCTAACCAACCCCAAGAACCTTAAGGTATATATTTTACTCCACATGCATTGCTCTAGCTGCATGTATACCATGAATCTAGGACGGGTTCAAAGAGGAAAAGGAGGGAAAAGTTGTATATAGCATGAATCTAGGACGGTTCAAAGAGGAAATGAAGGGGAAAGTTGTATAGCATGAATCTAGGACGTGGTTCAAAGAGGAAAGGAATGGGGAAAGTAGTGGGGAAAGTTGTATCGCATAAATCTAGGACGTGGTTCAAAGAGGAAAGGAAGGGGAAAGTACTAGTTCAAAAGGAAAGGAAGGGACAAGGCTGTAGAGTTTGAGCAGACTAGATTTGTCATGCCACATAGGGAAAGGTGTCTAAAGATAACAAAACTGGACCAACACAAATATGCTCCTTGGTTGTTTGTTCTTTGTTGCAACAGATCTGCATGACCACAAGACATCGGTAGATGCACATGGTGCTGTGGCCCACTGTCCCTGCAACTCATTAGCTGTTGTTAATCTAAGGCCCTGTTTGGTTAAAACTCCCTAGTCCCTACCTGCTTGGTTCCAGGACTAAACATGGACTAGAGGTTATTAAATGACATGATAAAAGACCATGTTACCCCTAGTAATGAACTAATAGAAACAAGGTGCGATGCGTGGTAGGGCAATCTTGAAAAGTCCCAAAAGACTCCTCGGTCTTTTCTTTAGTCCCAAATGCCCACTTTAGTCCCTAAAAGTCCCTCCTGTTTGGTTTAGATGTGACCGCAGTTTTTTTAGTCCCTACACCAAAATGTCCTCGTAAACAAACACCTCTAATAATGCCGCTGGAAAATTGATGCAATGCCACGCTTAAAAGCAAATTACATGTTTAACTTTTATTGTTAATATAATCTTATGTTAATATTAATCAATGCCACCGCTTGAGAAATGCTACTGCCTTGCTTTCTTTCCCATTTAGATAAGGTAGATGCTTCTTTTGTTGGCTTCGTCATCCACCGTTATTGACCACTAATTGTTTCCTTTGCACCTCTCGTAAACAGGTTATCTATTTCATTGTTGTTATTGTGACTTTTGTTGCACCGCACAAAACACTTTTGTTTTAAGAGTGTTTTGTGCAGTTCAACCAAAATGTCACACCGACAACGTTGCTTGATTGCTTGATCTTAGTGGAATGCACAAGAGAGATCTTACTTCCTATCCGCTAAGGCTTAATTTGGTTCTCTTCTTCTTGTGAGTTGTTTGAATTCCGATCATGAGAGGTCAAGATTAGCCTTCTTTCACATGATTCTGCAAAGGTGTCATATGTTGTGCTACTTGTACGATAATGTTGCTTGATTTTAGTGAACTGCACAAATGGAGACAAGACTTCCAATCAGATGTGCACCGAATATCCCATTGAGGTAAGATAAGGATATTTCACAACTGGCCCGTATTTTGCCACTTTCATCGTAAAATTAAGTTTAGTACTATACTTGTGCTCCCTAATTGACATGCCAAATCTTACATTGAAGGTAAGCTTGTCTGTTATTGAACCAAGTGATGACGGGGAAGAACAAGCGAAGAAAAACAAAATCAACTGTGCTGTAATGAAGCAATCGAACTGATGATGACAAGTAATGATATAGTTTTGCATCTTAATTTATTGCTATGGCTGGAACGAGCAATTGTTTTGCCACTGATTTGATGCCATACGTAATTATCTCTACTTAGCAAACAGGATCTTTGAAGATACCATATATTTTAGTGGAACTGCACAAGAAGATGTTGGAAACATTAAACTAATCGAGGAGTATATAGTAAGCATGGCTAACCCCGTAGATAGCAAATGATGGTTCCGAGAAGTGCTTCATTCAGATATATCATTCTAGTTTTTGTTGCCAAATCAAGATAGAGACACAGCTCAAATAATATTTGTTCAAGACAAAGCAGTAATAGATGTAATATAAGTGTGGGTAACTATAGAGCAACAATAACACTTATAATGTGCATGACATGAGAACATAACTGTTTATTCAATTGAAACTGAAATCAACATAGAGCAGTTACAACAGCAAACCGCTTAAAGAAACAGTTTAAAACATACCGCTGCGCCATTGAGTTTCAATTCCATCCTTCAAATTTGAAAATAGTTGGTATGAGTAAATACAGAATGCAAGAGCAAAGGAGTATGAACCATAGCTACAGTAACCTGACTCGAGAACAAATCTTCTTCTCCTTAAGCGCTGAGTTGGGATTCAGTGGTGGTCCTCGTGTTTGGGCACTACGCTCCCTACTAACCGCCGTGTTTGGGTGCTTTGTGGTGGAGACGGTGCTGTGTCAACTGAACCGGGTTACTATCTGCCGGGTTAGTTGTGTTGCCGGGTTTCCATCCAACCGGTAGGGGTACAACTGTAGAGTCCGGGCATGTGGTGGATCTGGTCCTTGGCAAGTACAACCGTGGTTCTATCTGCATCAACTAGTAGCACTATCTTTTTCTCAAGACCGTTGTTACTCCCTTAGATACCGCCACGCCTCCAATTCAAATGGTCGATAAACAAGAAAATAATTGAAAGTATAGACATTGTATGATAGATGTGCAATGGATAGTGGGGAATAAAAGAGGCATGAAATAATTCATATTTATGTTGCCTAACCAAACAGATAGCATGACACAATTTCACATATATGATGGCTAACTAAATGTGATAGCATGACACAATTTCACATTATGATGGCTAAATAAAAAGATGGAAAGACATAGTTCAAAATATGAAACTATGTAAACAGATGACATGACATAACTATATAATGTGTTTATTAAATAGGTTGGCATGCCATAATTCACATACATTCATGGATAGAATGCCATAATTTAATAATGATTACTGTAAACACTAAAAAGGATGAGATGATATAACTATATGATGTCTTTATTAAATGGATTGCCATGCCATAATTGATGATGTATGTACTATGTAAACATGGGCATGATATAATTCAAATATATGATTTATATAGTAAGCAAGCATATGGCAATCTATATATGATGTAAAACTAAGCAATGTACAACATGCATGACATGGGTAATATAACCTCGCCAAGTTTGAGCACAGACCTGTGGGGGAAATAGGATCATCATCAGCCTTCTCCTCTCGAGGAGCTCTTCAGACAAGAAGATGTCTGCTTCACAGTAGCATTGTTGCTCTAAATACCTTGTTTTCACTCCGATACTTCCATCACCGCTTCAAATGGCTGATGCCAGAAGAGAAGTTGAATATACAAACGTTATTTTATAAATGGAACACGAATACAAAAAATGATAGCATGATATAATTCACATACATGATGATTCAAGCATGGCATTGCATAATTCACATATATAATGCCTTTGTAACAAGATAGCATTGTATAATTCATATATAATGTCTTGCAACAAGATGGCAATGCATAATTCACATATATGGTAATTAGACACCAATGGTGGCATTCACACAAAGCATGTCTAAACTAATCAAATGGCATAGCAATGCGAGACACCATACGCATGATATGAGCAACATAACCCTGCCAAGTTAGAGCATACACCGGGGAATAGGACTGGTCATTCGTCAATCTCCTCCCGAGGAGCTATCCGTAACCAGCGTAGATATGCGCGCACAGATAGCATAGTCTGCCCAAGACCTTGTTTTCACCAGAATTTGCCATCACTGTCAAATGGCTGATGCACACGAAGAGCAGCTTGAATGTACTAACATTGTTGACGAATGTAATATGTAACTAAAAAAAGATGGCCTGATATAATTTACATATAAGATGACTAGCTAAGGGATGGCATTGCAAAATTCACATATGATGCCCGGCTAAACAAGGTGGCTGTATAATTCATAAACGATGAATAAACTAAATGATGGCATTCGCACAAAGGATGTCTAAACTAAGTAGATGATATATAAAGTAAGCAATGCAAGACACCATATGCATGATATAACCAACATCAAGATGCCAAGTTAGAGCGAAGACCTAAGGGGTAAATAGGAGTTATCTTCTCCTTCCGAATCCCCTGTGAGAATGTATATCTTCCTCTCGATTACAATGCGAAATGTGGAAGGGGGTGCCTTTATGCCTACCATGGAGCGACGCCTGCATGAAATTATATTGCCATGCAAGGCTCGCTCTTTTGGTTTCACATGTTCAGTTCCATTGTTTACAATAACTCGCTATGCATAGGAATAAAACATAGTGAGATTATGTAAGGAGTGCATGCAGAAATCCAGAGTGATGGTAGCAACCTGGATAGACCCAAACCAATAATAGCAGGCGATAATGGTCAGCTAATAAATACAGATAATGGCTTCTTTACTGCTTTGTTTCCCACCCAACATGAAACTCATAGTAGACACCGGAGATTAACCGATAGTAGATAGATACTATTGATAGCAGCCCTAATATGTACCCCACAACCATTTAAAAACTCAAGTTTGACCATTAGTTTGAGTCACCGTAGTCTAATCGTGAATGTGACGATAAAGTAGCATGTAATATTGCTTATGCATAACGAAGAAGGACACGAAAGAGTGCGACTCCTCTTGCGGACCCATGTAGTCCTCGAGGTCATCTCGTCGGTTGATGATGGTAATGCAGTTTTCTCATGCTGCTACCAAGTGGGAAGAAGATCCGAGGCGCTAAAGAGTCTCTGAGGTCGGATCCTGCTTCCATGGACCTTTCAGTTGCAGCAATGCGGAGCTGGTGGACGACGCAAGAAGAGGACCGAAACCACCAAGAAGGTTTTTTGACAACTATCTGTAAGAGAAGTAATTCTGTAAGGGCTCGCTGAATTGCAGGATTCCAACGCAGTGGATAGGAAATAGACAGAATAAGATAGGAATGCACATGCAAAATAGTAGAATTTAAAACACACAGATTTCTGCTAACTGGGTGTTTGATTCACAACAATTGGAAGTCACAGATGCAAAGAAGCATGGTGAGATTAAGTCAAACCACAAGAAAATGTACGTTATAATGCTATTATGCTACTATCTTTAGTCTTGTGCTTCATGAATAGGAATTTGAAAAGGAGGACAAGTGAAAATTAAAATTCCTACGTTTTCTTTCAAGGAGACACTAAAGGAACAAATCCATGTGCTCAAGGAATATATATAACATCTAGAGTAAAAAGAGATGCAACAAGTGTACAACCTCTTGGCAAAGCCATGTCGATTCTGATTGGGTTGGTCGGTGAGGATGTTCGCTGACTTTTGTTGCCGGAGGAGGGGAAGAAGATCTTAGGCGCCTCGAGATGGAGCCCAAGGTAATCGCTCCGCTGTGATGGAGGGTTTCATCGCTGGAGCAGCTCCGTGAGTTGTAAGACGCCGAGGTCAAGCAGACAAGAGAGACAACGAACAACTCCTGAGGGAATTCTAATAGCATCTCCAATAAATGACGAAAATACATAACCACAAAGTCCTAGATGTAAATACATCGGCCGCTTCATCTCTAACTTAATCATTAAACTGAACTTAACCGTCGAAACCGAACCTAACTATCTAAACTGAATTTTGCCGTCGAAACTGAATTTTGTCGTCAAACCGAACGCACTAGCAAGGTGAGGCTACACGTCACCAATTTTGCAGCCGCTGGATACGAAATCAAGGGATCATGGGTTCATCTTCAACCTCCACCTCGAGCCGCCAGCCACCACCGCCAACAGTAGCCTCGCCGCCTGCGGGTCGGCGGTGCGCCGCCACGCCACCAAAAACATTCTCCCACCGCCGTCCCCCGCCCGACCATCCTCTAGGGCCCCCTGCACATCCTCACATCGCTTCGCCACCGTGACCACCGCCCCCATCCCGAACCCTAAGATAGATAGTGGGTACCGGCGAGTCCCTCCCTAAGGCGGCTGGTTCTTCTTCACCCCGGCGAGCCCACCCTTTGACATCGACGACCAAAAGTCGATTCACCGACCGGCGGAAGCACCTGAGCAGATCGCAAGCAAGAGCAAGAGCGAGAGCAGCAAAGGCAGCAAGAGCAATAGCAAGAGTGCACTGCAGGGGACCGAGAGCAAGAGCAGAGCAACAAGCGAAGCGAAGAGCTAAAGCAACAGCAGCTCCCATCGATGTGGACGTTGTCGCCGAGGGAGCGACGCCGGAGGAAGGGCGCGACACCGCTGCGGATGGAGCTGCCGCCGTGTCAGCTCGACCGAAAGGCCGCAAAGACCGGAGATCAATCAAGGAAAATGGCGATTAGTGTACAACCTCTTGTTGGCGCCGATTAGGCCGCAGCTTCATCCGAGGAAACGGTGATGATGATGATCTTCCGTGGTGCAGGTGAAGACGGCGTGTGGGAATGGAGGTGCACGAAGACGAGGGGAACGTCGGGCAGCCTTGGAGGTGGAGGACGGGTGGCTGAACCGCGGATGATGAGATCGACGACGGATCCTCATCCGCACGGTGGATGAGGACGCCGAGGTGTTAAGGACGACGCCGCCGGGGAAGAAGCTCCGCCGGGTGGCGGATGGAGCAGGTGTGGGGTTTCGTATGGGTTTTCGCGCTCGTGTATGAATGGGTGGGTGGATGATGGCAAAGGGGGAACCATGGCTTAGAGACGCGCTTGTCCGAAATGTGGGTAAGTTACGAAAGTATTTCCACCAATTTGAGGCGTTCTTTCAGTCAGGGTACCACGCATTTCATGTGTCGGGATTTCACAGAGGTGGGAGTTTTTGCGCCGCTGTATTTCGAATAGCAAGGCGCTGGTTGAGATGGAGGGAGTTGTCGGAGCACAACGAGACAAAGATATATCTTAAATATGTCTTAACAAGGCTGGTTGAAATTTCTCCGACAAGCCTAACGCAGATGTATCAAATCAATGCGACTACAAATGCATTCAAAAACATTGAATTCATGTTATGTTCAATTAAAATATTTCGCTACTGTATAATGCATGCAACCTACAATCAAATGAACGTTTAGTGCATTCCAAACGATATACTACCTCTTCAATATGAACTAAATTTGAATAAGATCTATAAATGATTGTTGTGAAGTCAGCATTTGAATTCGCTTTCTTTTAATAAGATCTACAATCATCATTATTGTCAAGTTAATCCATCGCTTGTGTATTGTCTTCAAAGACACCACATGATCGCAGACGAAGTTATATGAACTATGTGTACTATATGAACTCAACCAGATTTTGAATCCAATTTATTTTGATTTCAAATCACATTACATTTCTAGCTCTACACTACTAGGGAAAACCTGACAGTAAATTTTAGCAAGAGCGAGGGTCAAAGCATCACTGGTGTTAGTAGTGAATACCGAGGAAAACCGCCACAGATAAAGTTCTAGCAGTAGCGCTGTCTGCCGTAAACACGTTATTACTAAAATTCTACTGCTTAGCCGAGGCTACAATAGTAGTAGCTTAATTATAACAAACTGCTACCGCTACTTTATGTGTAGCAACACGCTTAATATAAACTCGCTATCGCTAAAGGTTGCATTATAAAATTAATGGAAATATGTAATGAAAATGAAAGAAATAGAATAAGGTGAAAGGAAAAAAGTAAATGTGAAGAAAACTAAATGAAAGGGGAAAGAGAAAGGTGTATAAAGAAGGCAGATTCAAAACGCCATTAGTTAAGGTAGCAAGAAGGTCGAACGCTGCCATCATTTCTCGACTTAACCACGGTTCGAATCTTCCCATCGCGGCCACTTCCCCAAATCCAACTTCTTCACTATCGCCGCCGCCGTCAGCCTGCTAAACACCCCTAAGGCCTCCTCAAGACACCCCCACGCCTGACTCCCCAGATTCACGCCTCGGCCTCGACTAATCGACGGGCTTCGACCTCGACCTCGGGACGATCCGCCACCAGCCCCACCTCGACTCGACGCCCCTGCCCTCCTCACAGAGGCACCCGAGGTGAGCACGCCTGCCCTCTCCCACCAGGTTTCTTTTATATTTGTTGCATCAAATTAGTTAGGGTTCAGTAAGAGGAAAACAAATCGATGATGCCTAAAATGAGTTAGGGTTCATGTAAGGGTGAACAACCAAATTTCTAAGATGAATCATAAACCAGTAATTTGACCACTTATTTCACTTTATAGTTGATAATTGAATATCCGCTACCACTTTCCACCCCTATAGGTTCATCAAATTAGATACTAGGGATGTAGTTCCTAGGTACCAATTAGCTAGTAAGAACTAGGTACCAATTAGGTAATGAATATTTTATTTATAGTAAGTTTATTTTAAAGAACTAGTTGAATTAATAGAACTAGTTGTAAGAACTCATGCTTTTTTAGTTAAAGCAATTTTTTTCATTGACGCGGGACGATGCCTATCCCGCATCCTCGCCGTCAATTCAGCCGGGCGATCTACACCTGCTTGACCAGATCGCTATGTCTTGACTCAGGGCTCCTCGGTGTAGATGGAGGCGTACTGGGGGCGAGGTTGGTGAGGAGCCAGCCCGCTGACCAACCTTCTTTTGGTATGGGTCAGGCCAAAGGTACGTCCGAGGCTCGAGGACTCCCATGAGGAAAAGGCCACTATCTGGGAGGAGGACGCAAGACGTCTGTCGCTACTGTTTGCTGGTTAATAAATGCTTCAAACACCGGCAGTTCTCCTCGATCTCAACCGAGCTATGATCCCGCTGATGGTTCCTTTCCTCGTGGTGTCCACCGCCGGCACTGGCCGTAGGTGCTAGGGTTTTAGTTGTATTAGTGATGTTATGTATGACACTATTAGTGATAATATTCGGATTTACGTACCTGGACAAGATGAGATGATTTCTATTTTGCTTATTGAATGTATGCTAATTTGAGTCCTATAAGATATTTTGAAATGTATATCTTGTGTTGCTCAACATCCAAGTGGCGGGTCATGTTTGCAGTGCTACACCTCCGAAAGTGGCCTATGTTTGCCTCGAAAGTGTTGATTCATTTCGTTCGCATCAGGTGCTCGATATGTCCTATTTTAGCAAAGGTCATGCCGATTTTTCCAATTAAATGACTTGTGCCGTAATATGTAGGAAATATCGAAAGCCCCGGATTTGTGTGTTGAGTATCCCGTAGTTGTCTTCGACGATTTTCAATTAATGTTTTAACTATGAACATAGGAATGTCTCGATTTACCTAAAAGGATTTTGTATTTGCAAATACCGCGAAGACGAAAAGTACCGTACACTAATCTTCCTAGATGATGATAGGCGCTTCAAGATCGTCGAAGAGAACTTCAAGTGATACAGAAGTCACAAACTACAAGTCTTTTTTTTCGTAATTGCTATGACATCCGCCATTGCTGAATTATATTTTTTACTATTCTACTAGCTTATCCCCGCCATGCAAGAGTTTTTGTATTGGATAAGATAGGTTTCAAATACCACGGAGGAAAAGAAAGTTTACTTGAAGACCGAATGGTGTATTTTCCATGCAAAATTATACACCAGACGACTACATTTATTTTGATGCAAAATATAAAAGACTATATTGATTCATGTTATCACCTTGATATTCGTCCTAAGATGATATTGAAGGTAATAGCTATATCTCGTCAATGTGCGACGCCTCCGCTATGCCATTATGTAAGTTTATCAACCATATTATGTTTTGATATTGTTTATTCAAAAATAGTTGACAACTAATTTATTGTCGCCTTATTTCGTGCAAGCAAACATGTCCAAAGGCTTGGTAGATAGGACCTCAGATATCGCCTGGGCTGAACTGGCGAGGGAGCTCTCGGGGCTATTATGTTTCATGGCTTGAGGATCTTGATACTGTCAAGACAAATTTTCTTCCTGCATTTAGAAATGTTAGTACTGAAAATGTGCTGACCAATAGTGTTCGTAGAATGAACCACGGTCACATCTATTTAGAAGGATGGTAAGATTTTACTATTTGTCCTCGCATATTTTCCATACATTATTTTTGAAGCTAAACTTCATTGCTAAGTATGTTACCATACGATGTTCTTCAACAGGACTGATGAGCAAATGGTGATCCGCATTAAAGAAAATATGAGTATTATCTTTCACGCCAAGATATCCCACAGACACTTTAGTGTATCAAGAAGACGATGGATGCTTAATAGTGCAAGACTGGGACCAAATATGTAATGGGGAGCCAGAAGTACTAGGGGCAGCAAACAGATGCGCCACCCACGCATTAGGGAGACAGTTCATCCGCATGCTCCAACTTGATCATGGAGGAGAGTCATACATGTTTTATGTTATTTACCCAAGAGAGAGCAGAGTGATTAGCTAGCTAGAAATGAGTTTGAGGATGATGATGTGCTACATTATTACTATGATGATAAAATAGTTAGTGTTGGTGGTAATGACTATGATGATTATTATTAGCTAGTGTTAGTGGTGATTAAATAAATAATGTTGGTGGTAATGACTATGATGATGATTAAATAGTTTTAAGCCGGGCGGATTAGATTCATGGGAACATATGGTGCACATCGGGGTACTACTAGTCCAAACTAGACAAGTTTGGATTAGTAGTATACTTTGACATGCAAAGCATATACGTTTCCACTACCTAATCGACTTCATTTGACACACACTGTTATGGACATAATGATGTAAACCTCATAACTAGTATTGTACCAATATTTAAAATATGGCTCATAAATACACTAAAAATAAAAAATAAAAAGAATACTAGTAGCTTATGGACAAAAACACGTTGCAAAAAGTTGACGAAGGTGAGGCTGGGAGTGAATAAACGTCTGCAGCTATTTGTCCTAGCAAGAGCGCAGCGGGCACGCGTTATTACTCAACAATAGCAAGAGTTTCATTAGTAGCTACTTAACTCCGCTTACTAGTGAGCACAAAACCGCCATCACTAGATTTTCCCTTTAGTAGTAGCTAGATCTTCATAATCTAAACCATGTCTCATATGTATAATGTGTTTATCATTATGTATGGTGCCCCGCCCCTCACGCCTACAAGTATTTAGATGTGAGTTGCAACACACACATTACCACAAATTCAAATAAAATGAGAATGTTCATATATAGTATTGTTTAGATTGCTCGATATTTAGTTGTAAGCTGCAAACGCAGACATTATCACAAATTCAAATAAAATGTGAGATTGTTTGATGTATAGTATGGTTTAGATTGTTTGCATTTAGCTGTGAGTTGCAAACGCCATGCATTATCACATTATGGTATAACATGTGCACAAGACGTGTATCACCGCTTATATTCATGCATGCAATGTTTAAAACACTATGATCTCCTATTCAAATATATGAATCCGCCATATCAAATTATGATCTTTGTTAGTCTCTTACACCCACACAATCCTCTAACCTTTGTAGCTACCACTAACTTCTCTCGTGCATGCACACGCCCTCGCCCTCCCTCCCCGCATTCTATCCACCGCACATTCATTTTTTTCCTTTAGGTCATTCCAGAGTCTCCACAACTCCTTTCCGACACACCGATCGATAAACCCTCCAAAGATGCTGCACAGCATACACACACACACAGCTTCAATCTCCTCCTTATGTGTCCTTGCCTCGTGTCTCTCATATGGTCGACACACGTAAACTCTCACCCTCTTTAATCGATCTCACAACCGCACACCTCCCCTATCCAGCTAGTAGTTGGGCCCTCGCACCACCTCCTAGCTCCATTCTCTCTATCTATCCGCTCCTGGCTGGGCCTTATTTGCCTCTAACAAATGGACGACACCGACCAATCTCTCGCTATACATATAGCCAATAGGTCCTTATAACTGCTTACCCACACATCGATCGATCTACCTCATTAGTTATTGTGTCTCCTTCCTCCGACAAACAACAATTGATCTACCGATCTAGTTAGGTTTGCTTACCAAACACATGGTTCCCTTCATCATCCATGGATGCGTCCCGACAGATCTATCACGCACAACACACGTAAACACATCCCCACTCTTATTGATAACATTGCAGTTCCACCTCGCTTGTCTAGTAGGCCTCTCCCAACATCTCCGAGAAGCAACTCCATCACCCATCCAGACTCTACCCCTCTCCTCCTCTCCTCCCTCTCTCTCTCTCTCTCTCTCTCTCTCGTCCCATCATATTTCCCGCCCTTCGCTATGTATGGATGTCGACCGATCTCCCTCATGACATAGCTGGTCTCCTTCAACACATATACGAGTCGTTTCACCTCTATAGTTAGGCCTCCGCTACCCCTCCCCCCACCCTCCCCCCACACACACCGATACATCAAGCGCCTAGTCATGTCTCCCACACACAAACTTGACATGTGCCCTCTAACGCTCCTAGAGGCCGCCCCCTATATCTTGACACACACACACACGCACTCGATGGTTTCTTCATCGATCTCGCACCCAACCCACTTGATCCTCTCTTCGACTCTATCGATAGCTATGACCCTCCTCTCTTCTCGTGGATTGCCCGACCTCTATGTATGATATGGATAGGCCTCCATTTCACACACATTGCATGCAAAATTTTGTTTGAGATGTCATCACACATATTCCCACAAATAATTCACAAAATCAACCCCCCACCCCACCCCCACCCCCACCAAAAACAAAAACACTCACTAACGCTGTTTGTATCTCTCACACACCCACGAGGGGGGGGACGGCACGAAGAGAAGAGGTGCATGCACGCACGCATTCTGCCTCTTTCCCAACCACACCCGCTGGGTACACGGTGGAGCCTATTTCTGATTTAAAAAGGCAGCCCACGGTAATTTGGCATGCATCAAGTTGTCCACTTGGTGGAGGGAGGATCGCTTCACCACGGTGAACAAACAAATTGCATTTGACGTGCTATGTTAAATTAAAAAAGAGGCAAACCATGTGGGGCCTACCTTAGAGGCAAGGCTCTATACATCGAGTACTTTTGATGTGTCCTCACAACTGCAGAACGAGGAGAAGCTTGCTTAGTATGTTGCCTCCCCGCCCACGGCGCCGTGGCTCGCAGGATGAGGTGAAGCTTGCTCCTCCCTCCATGTGGCTCGCAGGACGAGGAGAAAAATTTACTACCCCTCCGCTTACTCCTCGCCCTACTACCTTGGTTATAGAGATTATATCATATTGTTTGGAATATATATGTCCTTAGTAGATTTCAATATGAACTACTAGTACATACTCCAAACACCGATGTATATAGACATATTTTAGAGTGTACATTCACTCATTTTGCTCGTATGTAGTAGCACTCTCCTTCTAACCTCGCTTACGGTGGACGTGCAGCAATTCATTCGGTCTCATATAGCCGTAACGATATATACTGACTACCATTATTGCTCGATTTCCCAAGAGGCTAAGAGCCAATCGCAAGGTTAATATTTTGGAGATGCCAAGCAAGGTTATAGGAGAACGTAGTAGGTGCCGCCGCCATTTATAAATATTTTTTTCTTCAAGGCACGACGCAATATGATAGGTTCATATGGAGAGAAAAGGAAACCGCCCACTATATACATAGTCGACGGGCCAGCCTACACGTTGCTTGTCGGGCTGTTTTCACACTTCTCGCACAAAACGACTGGCCACATCTCTAACATCCTGCGGATCACGCCCGCTTGGGGAAGGGGTGGATGCTTAGTGTAGATGGGTGTTCCGCCGACGTACCCAATCGGCACGCCCCGATCAGGGGTCCCCGCTGCCTTCTCACAAAGCCGTGAGGTTGCCTTCGCCCTTGCTCACCGCCGACGTAAGGCTTGCCGCCCCGCCGCCTCCTCAAGGTCGAGCTACGCCTCGTGTAACTCCTTTACAGCCTTTGCACCATCGCTTCCAAATTGCCCACATCACTCCTGGATATTTCTACTTTGCCCTCAAGACATACCTCGAGCAATTTCATCTACGCATCAGATTTGTGATGAGTTTATGTCTCATCAACTAGTCCTAGTAATCTTATTCTAATCACGCTTCTTCAACTTTCACAGTGGATGCTCATCTCGATTTTGGTGAAACTGCACAAAATGATCCGATGGTCAAAAGGTTGCAAACTTCATTTATTAGGAAGCTCAACGCTGCCAAGAAATTGAAGCCCGTCGTGGTTCACGTTCAAGGGCTAGGGACCCATGGATCGCTTTTTTCTTTCTCGCTCCAAAATAAGTGTCAACTTTAGTAGTAGTACAACTTTGTACTAAAGTTTGCACAAAGTTGAGACACTTATTTTGGAACGGAGGGAGTACATATTTGCTATGATCTCACAATCATTGAGATGAGCATGCATGTTAGTCTCCTTTGTATTTGATGAAATGTTGCAACGGGCAACCTTGGACGCAAGATACATGTAACAGAGCTGAAGTTCATAGCATTGTACAAATTTATCTCGGTGATAAATTACAGACGTACTAGTACTATACTAGTACTTCCTCCGTTTAAATATAAGTCTTTGTAGAGATTTCACCATTAACCACATGGATGTATATAGATGCATTTAAGTGTAGATTCATTCATTTTGTTCCGTATGTAGTTCACCTAGTGGAATCTCTACAAAGACTTATCTACTAGTAATAGCTAGCCCCACTACTAGGAATTTCTATCCTCTCCTTGAGCCACATCATCAAAATTGACGAGCCGTTAGATGAAGTAAATCAGTCATAATAGCATTCTGATCTAGACGTTGAGAGGCTCAAGACTAACCACATGCAAGCATGCAGAAATACCGGGCACATGCATGTGAGTGGGTTTTAAATCACATCAACATGTTCTGCATGCAAGCATGCACCGTAGCATGCATGTAAGTGAGCTTTTAAGTCCCATTAACATGTCAAAAAGAAAAATATAATCCCATTATGCGAGGAGTTGGCTGATCATTTTTCCTTATGTGGGATGATCTAAATGATGATGGAGTTTATTTAGTTTGGCTACCACATTTGTCATGCGGTTATAGATTTTTTAGTTCTATGAAATCGATAATTTTGCGCAGAGAGATATACCTGTTCCAAGGCAACGCTGGGACTCATCTAGTAATATTTAGGAACGGAGGGAGTACTATGTAAAGAGTTAGGTGTCGCACGGTGATAGTGTGAGGTGGGCCATGTAATCACCGAGCCATGTGTTTTCACTGCTTCTTGCACTCCTCCGCCTAAGAATGGAGAAAATTGTAATCTACTTACCTCCTTGTCAAAGCGTGGGACATCCAAGAGTCCTACCACCTCAAGAATAAAGACCAATGAGCCATCAAATCACATAGACCCAGCAAAGAAGTTGGATTGACGAAGCAACCATCACTCTTGCGCTGCTGAGAGGTCGTGGTCCGCCTGCCTGTGCATGAATGCGCACCGATTTTGGAGCGGGCACGACAAGCTGGCGGAGATGCTGGCAAGGGAGGCTTGGGTGGCCAGTGGTCAGAGCGGCGTGGCAGCTGTCCGTCAGATGTCCCTACGGACACGCCCGAAACGAGAGGATGCACCAACTCTCGCTGCTAAAATCGCACACTACACACCATATCTTCAGGGAGTAGGTCGATCTTCGCACTTCTAACACACACATGCCGTTAAACACACACACGCACACGCACGCACCTTGGTCCTGCTGCACCTTCTAACGTGACTTATTACACCTAGACGGAGGGAGTAGTAAGTATAAGATACGGTGGCACACCGACTTAAGTCGAATACAAGTGCCCAAAATTTGTGTGCATGTTATAATAAGGATTCACTTAAAATAGTACGTGAGCTAACGAGGGATCAATTGGACAGTGTTCCCGAAAAGAGCGAGATGTGTGAGGTAGTAAGATACACCGGGCGCTTTTAATTTTCTTATTAATTTGTTTGTTTCACCTCCGACCGGTGGGACCCAACGCTCACGGAGAGAGGTAAGGTGACTAAGGCTGCATTATTTCGCACCACTGGGATAGTCTTACCACCAAAGCCACATGACACGATTATGATTGAAATCCTAATGACTCCCACACACACACAAAAAACACGGCATGCCTGTCACACTAATGCAGGAATGTATAAAGGTTATTTTCTCTCGCTGAACATAACGGAGGGTTGTGTAGCTGGTTAGCCTCGTTTCATCAAACTTGAGGTCTCGGGTTCGATAACTACACTTGAGCATAATTTTTGCTAAGAGGATTCTTTGATCGGTCAAAATGTTTTCTAGGGTTTGCACGCTTCACACTCTCTCCAAAGATATATATACACGCCGGAGCCTCGCCGCTTGTAGTTGCTCTTCACACTCTTCGCTCTCTCCTCCCGCTGGATCCGCGCCAGTAGTTGCTCTTCACACTCTCTCGCCTCTCCAGATCTAAACAAGACTTCTTCCTCTCTCTCCTCATCGCTGCTCAAAGAGCCGGCAGGATCCGTCCGCGGAAGGGAAGGAGGCTTAACGCTGTCGCTGGCCGGTGAGGAGGGAATCCACCATCGGGCGCTGTTGTTCACTTTCCACCCAACAAGCGGCGCTGAGGGCCTCCCACCTTTCTTCGCCGTCTGTTGCAATCTAACCAACCCCAAGAACCTTAAGGTATATATTTTACTCCACATGCATTGCTCTAGCTGCATGTATACCATGAATCTAGGACGGGTTCAAAGAGGAAAAGGAGGGAAAAGTTGTATATAGCATGAATCTAGGACGGTTCAAAGAGGAAATGAAGGGGAAAGTTGTATAGCATGAATCTAGGACGTGGTTCAAAGAGGAAAGGAATGGGGAAAGTAGTGGGGAAAGTTGTATCGCATAAATCTAGGACGTGGTTCAAAGAGGAAAGGAAGGGGAAAGTACTAGTTCAAAAGGAAAGGAAGGGACAAGGCTGTAGAGTTTGAGCAGACTAGATTTGTCATGCCACATAGGGAAAGGTGTCTAAAGATAACAAAACTGGACCAACACAAATATGCTCCTTGGTTGTTTGTTCTTTGTTGCAACAGATCTGCATGACCACAAGACATCGGTAGATGCACATGGTGCTGTGGCCCACTGTCCCTGCAACTCATTAGCTGTTGTTAATCTAAGGCCCTGTTTGGTTAAAACTCCCTAGTCCCTACCTGCTTGGTTCCAGGACTAAACATGGACTAGAGGTTATTAAATGACATGATAAAAGACCATGTTACCCCTAGTAATGAACTAATAGAAACAAGGTGCGATGCGTGGTAGGGCAATCTTGAAAAGTCCCAAAAGACTCCTCGGTCTTTTCTTTAGTCCCAAATGCCCACTTTAGTCCCTAAAAGTCCCTCCTGTTTGGTTTAGATGTGACCGCAGTTTTTTTAGTCCCTACACCAAAATGTCCTCGTAAACAAACACCTCTAATAATGCCGCTGGAAAATTGATGCAATGCCACGCTTAAAAGCAAATTACATGTTTAACTTTTATTGTTAATATAATCTTATGTTAATATTAATCAATGCCACCGCTTGAGAAATGCTACTGCCTTGCTTTCTTTCCCATTTAGATAAGGTAGATGCTTCTTTTGTTGGCTTCGTCATCCACCGTTATTGACCACTAATTGTTTCCTTTGCACCTCTCGTAAACAGGTTATCTATTTCATTGTTGTTATTGTGACTTTTGTTGCACCGCACAAAACACTTTTGTTTTAAGAGTGTTTTGTGCAGTTCAACCAAAATGTCACACCGACAACGTTGCTTGATTGCTTGATCTTAGTGGAATGCACAAGAGAGATCTTACTTCCTATCCGCTAAGGCTTAATTTGGTTCTCTTCTTCTTGTGAGTTGTTTGAATTCCGATCATGAGAGGTCAAGATTAGCCTTCTTTCACATGATTCTGCAAAGGTGTCATATGTTGTGCTACTTGTACGATAATGTTGCTTGATTTTAGTGAACTGCACAAATGGAGACAAGACTTCCAATCAGATGTGCACCGAATATCCCATTGAGGTAAGATAAGGATATTTCACAACTGGCCCGTATTTTGCCACTTTCATCGTAAAATTAAGTTTAGTACTATACTTGTGCTCCCTAATTGACATGCCAAATCTTACATTGAAGGTAAGCTTGTCTGTTATTGAACCAAGTGATGACGGGGAAGAACAAGCGAAGAAAAACAAAATCAACTGTGCTGTAATGAAGCAATCGAACTGATGATGACAAGTAATGATATAGTTTTGCATCTTAATTTATTGCTATGGCTGGAACGAGCAATTGTTTTGCCACTGATTTGATGCCATACGTAATTATCTCTACTTAGCAAACAGGATCTTTGAAGATACCATATATTTTAGTGGAACTGCACAAGAAGATGTTGGAAACATTAAACTAATCGAGGAGTATATAGTAAGCATGGCTAACCCCGTAGATAGCAAATGATGGTTCCGAGAAGTGCTTCATTCAGAT